>CAAKHB010002386.1:8900-21263 GCA_901007665.1 Aeoliscus strigatus
AAAATTCCACATAAGGTGTTAATGATCTCAGTGGTCACCAGCTTAGTGTCTGTGCCTCAGCGCCCCCCTCTCATTAATTTGGAAACTTCTGAGGTTGTATTCACCCCCCAGTGTGTGTGTGTGTGTTATCAATGTGGATTAGAATTGTGACCTATATTCTAAACATGACACAAACATCAATAGCTCTTTAATCTCTTTAAATTATCAGTAAAGCACGAGGCAGTCCTCTCTGGAACTCTCTTGGAGATAAAAAGGTATGAGAAGACGGTTAACAGATAAAGTCTGCTATGTGACCGACTGGCCTCCACTACCCCCCTGTACAGGGGAGGACAAGGGACAGGACAACTGTACCATCTATCTCTAGGCAGCAGGGCGAAGACTGAATACCTGTCAGAAGGTGAGAGGCCGTGGAGAAAGCTTGAAAAGCTTCCACCTTCCATCTGAGGTTCTGAAACAGGACTTGACTGGACTGATAAACACAGTGAGGTCTCTTCATCAGTGGACCGGTACCACCCATCAGAGGAGGAGCCGAAATATTCAGCAGGCTGCTGGTGCTGAATCAGTGGCTTCTATTGGCATGTGCTGTCAACAAAGTGCAGCTTCCACATTTTTGGGAGCAGAGACATATTTTTAAGGTAAATCTTTTCAGATTTGACAAGTTAGGGGTAAAACTGTTCGCCAACTTATTTTACTTACTTACTGCGTCCTGCATCCCTCTGTGCCTGGTGCCAAAACTGAGATACACAGTATCTATCATCTAAAGAACATCTCAAGGATAAAAGATTTTATGTCTCAGCTGAACCTGGAAAAATGAGTCCATGCTTTCATCTTTAGTCGACTTTTTACTTATAACTCTTTACGTGTTTACCTAAAAAATCAGTTCGAATTCAAAACTCTGCTGCCCGAGTTCTTACTAAGACCAGGAAAGTGGACCACATCAGTCAAGGTCTGATGTCGTTACACTGGCTAACTGCTGTCATTCTTTTGATGTTTATGATTTTAATCATTTTAATTGTTATTATTGTCTTTTATTAGTTTAATTTCAATCCTAATTGGTAAAACAGGCGTTTCCCTCCCTTATGGTGGGACAACTCCCAACGTTTTCCGAAACTGAAAGCTAAATTAAGCTAATTCATCGTTTGTCCTGAATGATTTTTGAATGATTTTAAAGCAATTTTTTTTATTTTTAATCTTTCTTTTTCTATGTTAAGCACATTGGGTTGCCACTGTGTGTGAAATGCGCTATACAAGTAAAGCTGCCTTGCCTAAATCAGTTTCATGCACATGGCAATAAATATCAGTATCAAATCCAAGTCGTCAGTCCTGCTGCCTTCCATATTTTGTGCGGGGAAACTAGTACCATGATGATAATAAACTTCTTTTCTCACAAGTTGCTGTCTCAAATACAAAATATGTCTGGGTTAGATAAATATTAAAAAACAAACAAAAAGAAAACTGCAGTGAAAACAGGGATTTCAGAGAGTGGAGCCAGGCTGTGCAGGGAGATATGGGTAATAATCAATGTCATTTTAAATTGAAATCTGTAATGAATGCAGAGCTGTGTGTTATCCAGCTCAGCTGGAGTTTGACCCGCAGTGTTGTCATGGAAGGAAATGAGGAATGAACTGTTTTTGGGCTCTTTGGTGTTTTTTCCATCTTGTAACCTGCAGAATGAACAAGATTCTTAACAGGACTGTAGTTGAATTGAAGCTCTTCACTTTATGTGACCGAGGTGGTGCGGTGAGAAATATGACCAGGGTTACTATCACTTAACGACATGAAAAACTGGGATTATATCATCTTGTCACTTCTCACGGCCTCTTACACAGATTGTGATGAACGTATGAACGAATGAATGAATGAATGAATCGTCTATTCTGTCCCGGAATCCTCTGCCTCACTCACTGACTGGGAATTCATGGAAACTTATTTTTAAATCAACGTCATAGAAGGAGCTTTGTAGAAATGTCAAGGCCTTACAAGACCTTTCCCATGCTGCAGTCCAGCAGCCTGTTGTCTCCATATTTTATATAACTCGAGCGAGCGTTGACTTTTTGTCGACAAACCACGGTCACACCACTTCTCGTTGTGATCTCAAATGAAGTGAATTGAGGAAAATGTGAACATATGGTGGAGCCATGAAGCCGTGAAGACTCACATTCTGTCATCGACACGATGACCACATTAAATCAATGCACATGCAGGACTGAATCTCAGCTGCTCTGTTCACCCTCTGACCACAAGATCAGTTTGACCCGGTGGGATAAAACCTGTTGAATCGTTGGAAGGTCGTGTCTAAGTAGTTTAGTTTGCTTAAGTTTATTTCTGCAAATGTTAAAAAAGGAAAAAAAAAAACATTGTGGAAGGAAACAAATAAGAGTTATACTGCCATCAAACATCAATAATTGGTACAAAAGTTAAAAAAATAAAATAAAATAAGTCATCATAAACAAAATTATAATAGGAAAGAAAATTTTCAAAATTTGGGAACGGCAAAAGATGAGAGCACTAGACTAGATACACACAGAAACACTTAAAATAATAATAATAAAAATGAAATGGGTCAAAGAGGAGCGAAAGAAAACCAAACACAAAAATCAAACAAATATATATATTTATTTATATATATATATATTTATATATATAAATATATATTTTTTAAGATATATATTCTTATGTTTAAAAGGATTCTGATACAGGTAATGTTCAACTGATGAGTCAGACACATAGAGACATAGAATTGAACTTTAAAATTCCAGTACTGAATTACTTAAACATCATTGTACTTGTCACAAACCACGATGCACTGCACCTCAGGTCCTTTTATGTTTCTGAAGAATTCACCAACCTGGTGAGCATTGATCCGCAGCTGGAAGCACATTGTTGTGTTTTATCTCGCTCCGACACAAGGACTCGTCAGACTGCAGTGCTATACGACATGTATCACACAAGCTGGGCAGCGCCGTGTGCTTCACCTCGACTCATGTCATTGCGTGAGCAGATGCTTGTTCATCATGCGCGCACATCTCAACATTTAAATACCTTTACATCAGGTTGACACGTTGAACCGGCTGAGTGGTTGTTGGCGAGTCTGTCGGATTAAGAGTTGTCTGTGTTTTGTCGTGGGTCTCGGAGAACAGCTGTGGTTGTGATGTGGAGGTTCACATGGAGTCCTTGAATGTGCCAAAATGAGTAATGACGCAAAGCAGCAGGTGTGGCAAAATCCCTGCGTTCCTTAGAGATATGTCCCCCTTTGCAATCATCCATTGCTGCTCTTGATGCCCATCCCTACCCGTACCCCTCGTTTAACTCTGGATTCCAACACAACACATGGCCTGGGAGTGTTTTTGAATGACTCTCATCTTCCTCCATGAGAGGGAGACAATCCCCTCTCCAACCATTGCATTGAATAGAAACAGAAAAACCATCCCAAAATTTTTCTCCAAACCAACATTTCCTTTTGGTAATGTGAGTGGGATACCAAGAATATATTTGATATTAGTAATTTCCAAAATGAGAATGAAGCCTTGAGGGACTCTGTATCTGTGATGAACATTCAATAAATTTAATGGGAATGATAGATAGACAGATTCTTCCTTCTCACCTTTGTAGTGTTGCAGCTATTTCATATCTTCTCAGGAAACCTTATTTCTACTCTCGAGAAGGATAAACAACCTGATTCTTATCACGTTCTAGACTTTCCTTCTCGGTGTGTATTTGTTTTCAGCAGGCGGTTTGATGGAGGATGTTAGTCCAGTCCACCCATGTCCACCCCAGACGGGGAACAATGAGAACATTGTGTGATAGCTGGGTCACTGTACTTCTGGACCAGCTCATGTTTACATGCATCATGACACCAGTAGAGATTTGTAATCAGTGTTGTCACATGAGCTACAATTAAAGCGTAAATCCTTTGGCATTCATTTTTCACCCGCAAGTTTGGATCATACTTCTCTCAGAGAGGAGAGGGTACGGGGTTCCTCCTCAGAGAAAGAGTCGATTTAATTTGGACTTTGTAACCTTGAAAACACCATTAATCTTTGTCTTGTATAGATTTTTTTTAACTCGTCTGCTCACCACCAGTTCTTTCCCTCTCATTTTTCTCCATAACACCAGCAACACTGATGGCAGCAGGCGCGGTTAAATACAGACTGCAATTGGATGAAGAGTGAAGCTCCCAGACGGACGTGAGCAGGATGAAAGAAGTGGAGCCCCATGCCAGGCAATCTCCCCGTCAATGGAATGTGGCCGCTCAACAACATTCATAAATATTCAGATGAGGCAAAATGAGGTTGCCCTAGAGATTGCGTGGCACATGTTGTCACCGGCGTGCGAGCGCGACGCACCAGCATTGCTCTAAGGAAGAGGCCAGGAATTTTTTCTGCCATGCAATGAGAGTCAGGAATGTGGGGGTGGTATTCTTTTTTTTTTTTTTTGTCTTTTTGAAGGCTTGTTTGAGTTTCGGTGTGAACTTTGTCGAGTGTATCTACTGAGTGAAAATGGGCAAAAACAAACATCCCAGTGGCTCCAAGGAGGGATGTACGTGGGATAATTAAGGTTTGTGTGTGTCTGTGCGTTTTGGCACCAATTAACTGAGCTGCCCACATTTGGGGCTTTATACAGATCTGAAAAGACTTAACGAGTTTCTTTGCAGAATGACAGTTTGTGTTTATTCATATCACGTGTATATTAAGTATCTCTGAAGGAATTCCCTTCATGGACGCTGGTATCTTTTCCTGACAATGATGTGAAAAATGAAGATGCAAAAAATTGCTGGAAAGACGTTTTCTTACCTATTGAATCAGTGCTTCTGAACTCAGAATATGTTCATGATAGTACATGAACATATTCTCCAAAATATATTCTCTCGCCATCTGGCTCGTCCTAATTTTTATTCCTCATATTCCACCTCTGCTAATATCACCTGAAGTTACTTTGCTACTCGATGCACAGTCCAACGGTGTGTTGTGCCTTTTTATGTGGACGTCACAGCAAACTGGGGCAAGCAAATTTCCCAATGTTGGATTGTTATGAAATGAACTAAAACAAATACTTGAATACATAAATAGATATTAGATAAATGTCATGAGAACGTATGTTTGTTGTCCAGAACATGAAGAGGAAATAGTTTTAGTAGGAGGTATCTTTTCACGCATACATGACTCGGAGTATTTGTGGTGTTTTTATCTTTGAGTTAAGAATGAAATGATTGGGGAAAGAGCTGGCATTTTACCTACGAGGTGGAGCTGGTAGTGTTTGGGGAGCACTGACTGTCACCGTTGAGTTGATAAAACACTTTCCAGTCTCAGTAGTTTCACCTCCCGTTCCCAAATAGGAGCCGTTATGCTGGCTGGGATTTGCTGTAATACCAGAGGTCGAGCTGAGGTGGAGCTCGGTTTGGTGCTGGGAAGCAAATATGTTCTTGATCTTGTATCATCACAGCAATTTCAGCACAATTTGTTCTGGTGTTATCTTCAGTTCCTCAGCAAAGTTAACATCCTGTGCTGGAATCTTCCGGTGTCTGAGGACCATTCCCCCCAAAACACAGGGTGACACCGAGCCTTAGCATTTGCACACAGAGCCGACACACCTGTTCATCCAGCTCATCTCACCCTCAGTAACAGTCACCTACCACCTACATCCTTCATTCAGCTTCACTTTGATTGCCTTAGAATTTATTCCGTTTTCCCCTCTTCAGAAACTGAGGGTGATTGTATGAGCTCTGCTCTCTTACTGAACAGTGATTTAATTGGATGCCTGTTGGTGGTCTGATAGTGTTCCTGTTTGACAATGTACTGTAACTGCTAGTTACCTCGACTATTCATGGGACCTCGAACATCCAAGAACACACAGCAAGACGCCCGGGACACGTCTGTTGTCCTTATTCCAGCATCATCGGACATCAAACCTGAAGAGTCCAGTTTGATGCTTGGAGGAAAAAGAATGTGCCTTTGCAGTGCTGGCGGCAAAGAACTGCGTCCTTCTGGGAAAATGAGCCCTAAAATGGGAGATTACAACATTCCAGACATTTATGACTAGTTGTGGCACAGTTTGCATGTGTGAGCGCATGGTTAAATGAGCCAAGGAATGGGATATTATAAATATTATTTTTGTAGACCACTGTGGTGTGGCTGCTCCTCTGAATCTTGCTTAAGATTACATGTTTAGTCAAACAGTCTCAACAGGGCTGCATCTAGAATATCCCAAATTCCTTCCAAAGACAAATTATTCCTCACTGAGCAAGCAACTGTCTCAGAGAGTCCCCCCACACATAACCTTACTACTTCCCCCTCCAACAATACAAAAATCCAACCAGGCAAGATAAAAAGACATAAAAAAAAATCATGCTATTCACTTTCCTTATTTTGTCAAAAAGTCCTTCCATTGAGGGATAAATGTCTGTGCTGGAATCCAGATAAAGCAGATCAGTGGTGTTTTGCCTTCCCCAGCAGTGTTTTGCTGGGGAAGGCAAAAGGTTATGTGTGTGATGACAGAACAAACTTTTTAAGGATTCTGTTTCTGAGGACATGGTTGGACAGACTGCAGTGTGTGTGTCCATGAACAGGGCAGATATGTCTGTGAAGGTTCTCAGTCATCCAGGTCATGGTATCTTGCTGGGTTAAATCGTAGGCAACTGGACTTCTGGTTTTCTTGAAGACGTTTCGCCACTCATCCGAGAAGCTTCTTCAGTTCTGAGTAGAGAAGACATCTGAGCCTTTGGGTCATTCCTCCATGTGTTTATTTTTAGTTCCTTGTCACTCTGGCTGTGCATGATCCGAAGGCTTAAACCATCAGGGGTCTCAATTAGAAGGGGGCGGGGGGGCACGCACCTCTTTAACATTGCAGAAAATCATGGGTACAATCAATATGTTTTGCATAGAACAATAAAAGATAGAGGGGAAAACCCAAGCTAGACTAAAACAGAGCATAGAACAAGTAAAAAGTCCAAAAAAACAGAAATGTTTTTAGCCTGGATTTTAAAACATTCACACTTGGGAGCAGAGGAAAAAGCATGTCTTTCAGTGCAGACAGGAGTAACATAACTGAGAATGAAAAAGCTGGGGACAGGGAGGTGGCTGGGAAAGGTGCTTCACAGAGGTGGTGGTGCTGCCAACAGTGCAAACTGAATGACAGGATATCAGATCGTGGCCAAATTGTGGCGGCCTCGTTGGCAGCACTGTCACACAAGCACACAAATGCAAACTTTTATTCTGTCACCCTTACACGCATCCCTTTAATACTGAATGTACGTCATACACTGATCACATCTCTCCAATCCCTTGCTGCTCTTCACTGGTTGCCTGTGAGTTTTAGAATGATTGTACTACTTGCTTTTACTTTACCAGCCTGAATGCTGCCCGAGATCCAGTGGCACGACCTTGCTTATGGTCCCAAGGTCCCCTCTCATCACAAAAGGTGACTGTGCCTCTACTTTCGGTGCTCCACGGCTATGGAACTCCCTGCTCAGTGATCTCAGGCAGACAACTTCCGTGACTTCTTATAAATCTCCTCTAATCAACTGGCCTGTTCTTAATTATGTTTATACTGTTGTTGGGGATGGTGTTTTTATGTTTTTATCCTTATAAAATTTTATTTTCGTATGTTTTAGTCCATTTGTATCTTCTTTTGTTTTTTTTTAATGCTGCTCTAACAATCTGTGTTTGATGTGTTTTCTATTCTGTTGTAACTTGCTTTAGAAAGGTGGTATATATTTACAGTGTATAACGTGTATGACAGCACGTGTAAGGGCTGTAAAACATGGGAATATGAAATGTTACATCGACACCATGCGGTGTGATTCATAGCAGGATGTGGTTTGTGCCGGTTGGAGTATGTGCTGGTATGCACGACCTAATTCATGGAAGTCCTGTTTTGTCAATGAGAGCGACAGATTTTTCAATTTTGTTATATTACATAAACATAGATCTTCAGGACATGAATTACCCAACCTCGCTGATTTTTTTTTTTTTTTTTTTTGCTCAGGTTGGAGCTGTTTCTTGTTCGACATTTGGAATATGTGAGCACTTACAACAACAAAAGTGGAGGGTGTGTCCAATCCTGCTGCTGTTTCATGCCTGCCTTGCTTTTGTTTGAAGACAGTTTGGGTTTCATGCGAGACTTATAGGAACACGTCCTTCTCATGCTCAGTTTCATCTTGACAAGGGCAAAGGTCAAGGATGCAACACTGAAATCATGAAATGCCGCCAGATTAGTTTGCAGCTGGAAAATAGACCAAGGTTATGGCCACGGCTGTCGATGAAAAGATATTTCACACTGCTTGGCAGAGATATGACACATTCCAGTCGAGAAATCCCCAGTATGTACCCACTCACTACGAAAACATGACTCTGTTCTTGCAGGCTCACAGTTTCCCATGCTAATCGAAACAGAAAGGCAATATTTTTAATAGCTGATGCACTTGAGACCATTCCAGCTGCTGTGATTATATGTATTAGCTGTGTTTGTTCACTGCCTGTTTGAGCCCCACTGCACAGCTGCTGTCAGTGTTGGCAACTCCCCAGCATCGGAAGTCGCTATTGGCCCGCCCAGAAGTAGCTAAAAGTCGCTGGATGAGCGAGCGGTCCAATCCAAACGTAAGAGCGGGGGCGGGGGGTTACGAAGCGACAGTCCACGCTGTTCTCAACTCCGCCCCCGCCCCTCTCTGCCTGTGTCTCTCTTCCACTGCCCCTCTCTGTCTCTTACCTGAACGGGGAACGAGAGAAAACAGCGCAATTATTTTTCCCCCCTCCCACGATCTTGGAGCCTCTGATCACCAACATAATTTGCTAGATTTGTCGCTAGTCGCTTTTGTCTAATTTTCTCGCTAGGGGGGTCCAGAAAGTAGACAAAGTCGCTAAGTTGGCAACACTGGCTGCTGTATGAGGTACAGGCACTGAATTACATCCTGGAGCTTGAATTCATGCGCCACACATTTTTCAAATAACACCTTATATGAAAGAAAAGGAGGCTCTTTCTTTTCTAGCTGGTTACAATAAAGGGGACAAACATAAACATCCACAGGGACATTATGCAACCTACCTCAGTCCATTTCTGCAATGCTCAAATCAAATCATGTCAGACAGGTTTTCTTTTGTTACTAGTCTGCTTATTCACTGGGGAAAAGCCTGAATACATAACCACAGGTAATACAGGCTGCAAACAAAAAATCTCATCGGGAGTATTTGATTTAGGAAAATATTTAATTGTGGTTATTCCAACTCTCAGTAAATATCAGCTCGGCTGTAGACCTGGAAATTCAACAGATCACAGTAGACAATTGAATCTCATATTGAAGCAACAACCTTTCAGGACTTTAAGCAAGGGACTACTACTAGTCGTAGTCCCTACTAGTTGTAGTACTAGTACTAGGGACGACTAGTGTCTGCTGTTGTCAACTGCCACTTTTTGATTGTCGTTTTCTCATGGATAGGTTGAAAGAAATGAATAAGAAATATTGTGTTAGATATGCATTTAGTGTTCAAATTTGGGATCTAAGAAGGTGCAAGAAGTCATGACCGCTCACGATTACTGTGATCTAGAGGTCCCCAAGGTAAATCAAGGTAAAAGATGGAGAAAAAGCGACAAGGAGGTAGAGGAGAAGGAGGGGGTGTGGGACACCCCCCCCTTTTTTTTTGTTTTACAATTTTTACAATCTTTTTTTTCCCTTATCATATCTCCGTAGAACACTGTAATACACAATGACAAATGAGCATACACACCTCTGCAGTTGTCTCCCACCCTCCACCAGCACCCCTCTACCATGTAGACAGTCCAACTAGACAGTCTTGATAACGTTTCAATTAGATCCAAATTAAGTGAAGTATCTGCTGCACCTTAGGATGCCAAGCTCGTACGGCCCCACCATGCTGTGGACAGCTTGTCAATGAGCTGAGTCACTTGTGCGAGCAGGGTTGACAGATGTTTGAGAGAGACCCAAGCTCAGCAGCCCCTAGAGAGACAAGGACAAAGGCTGGAGAAGCTCCCAGCAATCCCAATGTAGGGTTGGTTCCAAGGAACACAGGTGGCCAGAAGTGTATGAAATTTAAGACATTCACACCAGCCTTTGTTTGGTGCAGTTGAACAGACCCCTGGTGAGTTCAGACTTTTGGATATACGGGAAGGAAGTGAATTACGGTACGGACAATTTAAGGGTGTTTGCTCTGACTCAACTTGAGCATTTGTTCTGGATCTGGGAATAATCAAAAGGCCAGTGCCCGAGGACCTCAGGGTCTGCGAGGGTTCGCAGCACACACGCACACACACACACATACACGCATCTCCAGAAAGCATCAGGACGATGGATAAGTCTGTTCATTATCACACGCTTTGTCTTTCTTTCTTGAGCAACTCCGGCTCCTGAATGCAGTCTGGTATTGAAGCGACAACCCCTTGAAGCCACCGTGACACTGTGTCAGCGCTAACTTGTCTCTTCTGTTTCTGGCAAATGTCTGAGGACTAGCTTTGACGTGTAAATTTTAACGTTCTTCTTTTTCTGACTCAATCTGTGTCATCATATATACACACAGCATCCTGAACCTCCTGCTCTCTCTGCACTGCATCTAATATTTATGTGGAGTATGTAAGTGGATGGCATCCCAAACAGCCAGACACCATGTGTAAAAGCCTGTAGAGCCTTGATTGAATATTCGCCGTGCAGGACGGCTGAGTTTGACACAGTGGTATCACTGCTTAGAAGATGCAAACTTATGATTGTCTCCCACCGGCCTCCCCACCCTCGTCCGTTTTTCATTTTCCGTCATTATTATTCTCATTCAGAACGAGTCTGCAGCCAACATGGGCCGCCGTTCTCACATTTATCGTCCAGAATTCTATTACTGTTTTCCTTTTTTGCCTTTCTCTCTCCATCTCATTCATCCAAAACCTCACATCCGCTTTAATTTATTATAACAATGTTTCTAAATCTGAGGGAAGAGCCCATGTTCATTTCACATTGTGCTCAGGGTGATTGTGTCGACTGCAGATATAAGTCACATCAAATCATGCTGATTCATCACTCGGTTTCCCCGTAGACAGAACATCACTGCTTGGTAGAGTTTCATAACTTGTGCTTGTATTTCTCTTCAAGCTGCTTTTTTATCACCTTCGTCAGATTGAAGCAGCCGTCTGTTATGCTGCCATCCAATACCTAAAACAAATCCCAGATGTGTAAGAGACGTACCGCCAGCACGTGTAGATTTGCTCTACAGCTCTTTCTGGGCATGAACGGAATCAGTGAATCACATCGTTCTATCTGATATAGGCAGGTTGAGGGACATCTCCGCCTGAGGGCGGGGACTCATAGGATGACGATAGTGCTGCACCATCGAAGTGGTCATGGCGTCAACGTGTCGTCAGTGGATGGCACCAGATGTCTTTTTAGAGTGAAACTAAACCTCCACGTTCTTGCAAATCCGAGCCGTACAAGTCAGGCCCAAACCTCACACCCCATTGTGTGAGCAAATGACTCAACTTAGTACACTGTGTTCCAAATTATTATGCAAATTATATTGTTCTATGATTTTTCTATATAGCTAAATACAAATGACAGTCAGTGTAATTTTCAGTCATTAACCGTTAGAGTATAAATTGAATGTTATTGATCAAACCTCCCAATCTTTTTCTCTTTTCGGCTTGTCCCTCTTCAGGGGTTGCCACAGCGAATTATCGATTTCCATCTTTCCCTGTTCTCTGTATCCTCTACTCTGACTCCAACTACCTCCATGTCCTCCCTCACTGCATCTATAAACCTCCTCTTTGACCTTCCTCTCTGTCTCCTACCTCCAACTCCATCTCTAACATTCTCCTACCAATGTATCCACTGTCCCTCCTCTGCACATGTCCAAACCATCTCAATCTAGCCTCTCTAGCTTTTTCTCCTAACCTTCCTGTCTGTGTTGTCCCTCTGATGACCTCATTCCTAATCCTGTCCATCCTGGTCACTCCTAAAGAGAATCTCAGCATCTTTAACTCTGCCACCTCCAGCTCTGCCTCCTGTCTTCTGCCTATCTCTAGTGTCTCTAAACCATACATCATAGCTGGTCTAACCACAGTCCTGTAAACCTTTCCCTTCACCTTAGCTGAAACTCTTCTATCACAAATCACTCCTGACACTTTTCTCCAGCTGTTCCACCCTGCCTGCACCCTATTCTTCACTTCTCTTCCACAGTCTCCACTACTCTACACTGTTGATCCTAAGTACTTAAACTCCTGCACCTTCACCACCTCTGCTCCCTGTAACCTCACTTTTCCACTGGTCTCCCTTTCATTTATGCACATATACTCTGTCTTGCTACGACTGACCTTCATACCTCCCAATGATTACGGTATTTTTTTCAAAAATACAAAACTTATGTAGACTCACCC
>CAAKHB010002389.1:0-14084 GCA_901007665.1 Aeoliscus strigatus
TTCAAGACACTATTTTTTTGTACAGCAGCTTAATTCCGGTTTTACACGGATCACCAAAAGTACACATTATCTATTTCTGTAGGCCCATGTCAATCGCAAAAAAACAAAAACAAAACAAAAAAACTTACAAGTATGCATTGTGCGGGCCCTGCATTCTAAAACTTAAAACAAGTTTCAAAAGTTTTAAAAAGTAGGTTGCAAACATTTTATGACACAAACCATTCACTATTATATGTGGGGTATGGATTATTTGTATTAAAAGCTATATTTTAAAAAAATAATGATAAGTCCACAGTGCGTTTAATGGGGCACAGGACGAAAGTGTAGCTTTTCCTGAAAAAAAAAAAAGATTTCACATATTTTTTACGGGCCCGACAGTGTGTTTATGTTTCCATGTACAAGCCGATAGCGATTCGTCCATTGTGAGCTGCCAGATCCGGTCTCTGTGCTCGACGCAGAAGGAGTCTGTAAGAGTTATGAATCACAGAGGCAGAATGACCAGAGGAGAACAAAAACCAGAGTCAGTATTGGAGGAGCAGATGCTAGATGGACTCACTGACAGCATTTCCTTGGCATCAAAACGCACACGGAAGTGGCGACTTTTCTCCTCGATCGGTAAGAAGCTAACTCGCTAGCTAACTTAGCTAACGTTACCTGTCGGCCAAATCCCTCTTCAACAACGTTACTTGTGTCGATGTATTGCAGCTATTTGTATTTACGCAGGTCTCATAGACGAGCATGAACATTCTGTGAAGTTCCGTCGGATGTTTGTCAAATCATCACACGAATCGGAGAGAATCCAAAGCGGGCAGTATACAAAGAATGGATGATAGCAGGCTAGTGATAGGTGGCTGTTTTAATGTGTGTATTGATTAGTTGGAATTGGTAGTTATCTTGTAAGATGCACAACTTGACATGGATACTGATCACTTGACGCAGTTGGCACCCCGGCTTCTGTGTTTTTTTTTGTGTTGCAATTCCAATGCGACCCCACTAGATGTCGGTATTCTGCCAATTTTTATATAGTTCACCTTTATATTGTTATAATATCATTATTCAAACAGCTAAGTAGTGCATTGTAACTTTGCTAATAGACAGAAAGACCAGAACAAAGAATTCTTCCGTAATGGGTACAACAGTAAAAATGCTCAAGAAAACAAAATGGCTGATGACATGACACAACAGCAATACAGTAGGGCAGTGTCTTAACAAATACATTCAATATCTTAATAATTTATAGTGAACTGAGTTTGCAGATTCCCAAAGTAAAAATAATTTTAAAAAATCATAGTTCTGTTGCATTTTTCTTTTACGTATTTTATTTTGAAGAGCCGAGGCCAAAGCGGATACGCTTTTGTATGCAGCTTCCGGAAGCTTGTCAGCTTAGTTCAGTGGGAGAGCTGAGGCTCTGGTACCCATGTTTGCTCTTGGACTGGAATAGTTAGCAGCTGGTCCGAGAGTGAAACAAACAACTTGCCATTCAAACGAAGGGGGCGGGTCTGTGAAGCACCGGAGCATGATGGGAGATGTAGTTGCACCGTGTATTTGTCTGTGCAGGTGCACTTTCAACACTACGCATAAAATGGATTTGAAAGGAAACAGGGGATTAATAAGCATCAAAGCTGGGACACAGATAGTAGAAGTACAGTTCCAATATTTAATTCAATTAATTTGTTTTGAAACAATAAAGCATAGTTCTAATTTCCAGATTCTTCCTGATTCCTGTAGGGGGCGTGGCATGAGTGAAACCCACCTGACACAGATACAGAAAATGTCTATCTAGCATGGCCTCTCTTTCGCATTGTGCACCTTAAATCCCTACCTTTAACTCAAAATCCCCATGGGTGCTGTTATTAGTACCTTTAATTCTGGTTGTGGTTGACTACTGCAATATGAACATTTAAAATATTCATATATTCATTCATCATATTTCTAATCCCTGTTCACAGCCTCATTGGCGATGCGTCTGAATTTCATTTGAATGTCTTAAAGGAGTCCCCAGATGAGTGTATTCCTACTTCTTGGAACCACCGTGGTCCCTGGCCAAAGGCCTGTGGCGCCAGCATTCACCGCCAACACTCTTAATTGCAAGAACAATCAGTTGTTGCGGTGTACAGCGAAAATATTAATGATGCAAACAAAGAGAGGA
Organism: Aeoliscus strigatus; assembly: GCA_901007665.1. Taxonomy (NCBI): domain Eukaryota; kingdom Metazoa; phylum Chordata; class Actinopteri; order Syngnathiformes; family Centriscidae; genus Aeoliscus; species Aeoliscus strigatus. The sequence continues at coordinate 2,150 of CAAKHB010002389.1, forward strand.
ACTCTTCTAGCACAACAAAGAGATAATTGAGAACACAGTGTCAAGCAATTAGAACGGGAAAAAAGCTACCTCCCATGTGACACAATGACGGTTCAGCTAATCTTCTGACTGGAGAACAAATGGGTTGCTGTGCAAGGGCACTGAACAACAACAACATTAACTGCGTAATATTTTGCATCTGCAATGACAAGAGAGTTTGTATGTTGAATGTACCCTCGCTGTATAACGTCACTTTTTTTATCCTTTCATATCAAATTTGACGGGAGAAATGTGTAATCTGCCGTTCATCTATGTGTGCAATATACGTACGTGCAATAACACATTTCTGTATATCTGAGTATAAGTCTGTTTCCGTATTTCATTCTATTACACTGACAAAAACATTCTAACATTGGACCAGACTTTCTTCGGGAACTCAATGTATGAACCGTGTGTGTGATGAAAATATTCATGCAATGGAACTACGTCGCTTTGCTCTCTGTTCCTAATGCGTGCGTCTTCCCCAGGAACTGTTTGGTCAAAGCTCCATATTAAGGAGGAGTTTGTGCGTCTGCTTGCTTGTAGTTTGAGGCAGTGGCCCTCCATTTTACATATCGCCAGGGGTAAGCTGTAATCCCGAGTCCCGTGACCTACATGAAATCCGGAGAACAACCAAGTTGTTGGCAGAGCTCAGCCTCGCCTTAGAAGTGCCTCTCTTCACCAGTACACACCACTGTGATCTGAGCAAACACTGTTCTCCGTGGATGAATGGACTTTGTTCTCCTTCAAGAGCACAAAATACGAAAGCCTATTACCTCAATAGGCAGGTTATATAACTGCAACTATGAATCAAGATTGATTCTGTTACGGGGGGGCAGTGTTATTAAGATGATTGCTATATGTAAGCAGCAGCGTGTTTAAATTTAGGAATACCTGCATGAGTCATCGGCCATATGTTATCACATTATTCCTATTGTTCACTTGTCTTTCTCTCGTAAAAAGGCACAGTGATAAACAGAACAAACGTGAAAACAAGCTGCCGTTCTCTGTTATTTGTTGCTGGTCATTTGAGGCGAGCGTTCAGGCTGCTGAACTGAACTGTCTCGTATTAGGAGATGGAGGTTGAATTAGGCTGTCGCCCAGTGAATTGATTATCTTTTGTTCCCCCAGTTCGAGGCAGAGCTGCGCATACAGTATGTTTGGTTCTTTGCACACAAAACAGCATAGAGGTAAAGCCTGAAAAATCTTTATGTGGAATTATCACCATGAAAACAATGCAGATGGGATTTGAATGGGAATGAGTCAGAGTGAGACGTTGAGATCATATACACTCACAGTACTCACCTACGTCAACCATAAGTTTCTGACTCAATTATTCTGTTTTTAAGGGCGGGAAATGATGGCTCCATGCCATAAGAGATGTGTGATCTGGTTAGATCGCGCTGCTGAGACACAAACAGGCCTTGGATTGAATTTTCTCTTATTTCTCCTTCTGGAAAATGTCTTTTGTTACGTTTGTTCAGAGGATGTGTGGCTCAAAAAACCCTCAGTGTGACCAGTCTTCAACCTGGTGACTACTGGTTGAAGTAATCAGTCGTCATCTGTGTTTATGTGTAATTAGTTTACTTCTTAAAATCAGCATGTTATAAAACTGGGGAGTGAGTCCATGAATTCTTCACGTCAGGATTCACTTGGCTTCATTCTCTGTGAATGCAAATGGTAAATATATTTTCTTTAGCTGTCGAAAACGCCTGCTTTTCTGAAAACAGCGTCAAATAATGCATCAATGAAACATCTTTGTTGGACCACAAACCAAAGATATTTAGTACACTATTACAGGAAGAGGACTCAATCAGTAGGTACTTGACGTTGTTGCTCTCCAGTTAGAGAGGAGAATAAATTGTTGATATTGCATATTTCTGTAAAACATGGAGACGTAAGATACATTTTAATGTTTTTAACAAGAGTAAATGTGATATAAAGTTCTGTTTAGGAGGCTGACAACAACCACTGGATAGTGAATCAGTAGATGGCAGTTCATGTTCCCTTCTCCTCGGCACGAAGGAAAAATCATCCGAACCCTGAACGCACCTCTCTAAGAGCATCTGTCTTGTGCTTGCCTGCCTTTGACAGTCCAGCAGTTATGAGGTGCAAAATAAGCAGGTCCAGTAGCCGAGGATTTGACAAACTACAACAACAAAAATGCACCGTCTGACAGTTTGATGTCACACTACATCATAAATGAAGACATTCACATATTTGATAAAGCAGCAGAATGACCCAGGCATTGTTAAAAAGGAAGGAAAACAATAAAGGAGAGATTTTAATTCACATCAAGTCACGCTTCCAGATACTCAATACAGCAGCCAAACAGGCAATGCGATAGTGTCCAAAGGTACAAAATGTTGTCCAGAAGAAAGACTGACGTAGAGCAGAATCTTGGAGCATCCACAGTTGTGTATTTCGTTTTTTTCCTTTTTTTAAATACAGAAAACAGTATCAAACATTAGGCAAAGTCATCCCATGACAAAACCAAGAACATACGCATGCAGTTTAGGATTTTTTTTTTCCCCATAATATTGAGCTTGCATACAAAGGCAGAGACAGATTACAAAATCACATCAGTTGTTGCAGTTATATATTCATCATTAGAGAGAGAGAAGGATCACTGTTGTGTCGAGGAACATATTGACGTGGCGGTTTCACAGCCACCTCACCAAGAAGTCAATGTGGCTAAAGGGGCTTACACTGAACACTTCAAAATGGCAGGAGCGTTTTAAAAGGAAATGTAATAGCTCAATAGTTAATTAAAAAGAGCTCAAGAGGGATAAATAATCTGTTAATTGCACATTAGGGCCAATGTATCAACATCCACAATCTGCAATTAGGAAGTTAAAATCCGGATAAAAACTCTGAGCTACAACGACCTGTAACAAATGGAGCTGTTCATGAATATGTTTGACATGGACTGAAACATGAATGCACCTGATGAAGATGATGCAAATAACACCACGCCAGCACAACTTGAATAAGGTCATAGATGGCAATGATCAAATGACGCCTTCCAGCGAGTCTTGTGACAAATGAGAAGCAGCGCACAGCAGGACTGTGGGTGAAAGCTGCAGCCGGAGCTCATTGATCACAGCGCTAAAGATCATGAAGCTCAGTGTCGTTTCAGGTCCAATGCTGGAGGGAAACGTAGATGTAGGACGCCACAGGCGTGTAACGTGGTCATGGTAGCCTCTGCTGTCGAAGGGAATATTCGATTTTTACGTACTTTAATTTACACACATTCATTATTTTCTTATTTCGAGGGAAGTCAGAGTCCATGTAGAGGCAGTCACTGACCAACAGAAAGGTGGAAAGGAGGTGGGGGCATGCAGGAGAAGGTCAGACAGCCCAATGCAGCCTAAAAAACACAGAAACATGGTGTTCCATCCCTGAACTACTGAGCCATGAGTCTCAAGTCAAGTGAGGAGCTTCCACGAGTGCATATAACCGATTACTGAAAAGAAAACACACCGAATTTTAGCCCCAGTGTTTGAATTAGGTTTAGATAGCCGCAATTTTGCTCCTGGGCTGTGAATTTAACCTCTCTCTATTCCCACATACGTGTGTCAGAATAAAGAGCTCGGGATCGAACATACGAACAACGACACAGAGCACTAAGGTTACTGTGGAATAGAAAGGGTTAAACATGTACATTCCTCTTTGATACATTTAGAGCTGCTTGAAAAAGACAATGTGCAACAGTAGAAGTCTGCCCCCTCTCCCTGCCGCCATCTTGGCAAAGCTGCAGTGCACGATTCAACAGTTGCATGAACTCCAGTTGGGGTGGGGGGTGTGTGTGTGTGTGGAGGGGTGTTTGTCTGCAGCAAACTCCAACATCAGCAAGAACAGGCTGTTGTAAACAATACATGCTTTTATTATTTTCTTTTAAAATATTAGACGTAAACATTCTGTCGTTGAAAGTTGACCTGGCTCCCCTCTCTTTGTTAAACGAACGGCGTGGGTGTTCTTGCAGCCACGTTACAGTTGGAATGCCGTCAGTGAGTTTTTCTCTCGTGTAAACAATATGCTGCACCGCGGAGCTGGCCAATCATGTGTTATTGTGGTTTTTCGACAAGTGATTTCACCCACCGAGCCTCATTCTGCGGCTGGTTACAGCCGCGCGCCACCAAGTAGGCTCTTCTACCTGATGTAAGGCTGTTTGATGTGATTGTGGGATTCAGTCGCAGTATTTCCACCTTCTGTGCTGGAATTACCAACAGATTATCGGGACCATCAGGTGCATAAACCTCTTCAATTCCTGACTAATCGCAGACTCACAGCAGCTATTATGCTCGTGTTAAACCCCTTCCGCCAACCATCTGCTGCATTTGACTCAGCAGTCGTCGGCTGATGGAAGGAAATTTCGTCTCGCCAGACCGCTTCTCTTTTTAAATTTTCCCTCTTAATGTATCCGAAACAGATGAACCGAGAACAGCAGCACAAATCAAACATAAAAGGTCCCATGGTCGGAGGGGAAAAGTAACCTCTCATAGTTTCTTCATCTCTGAGCACCATCAGGTTTGGTACATGTTCATTCTGGCTCTGAACAGACATACAGAACAGCCAACATTCATGCACACACACGTCTGTGAATACAGCCACTAATTAATAATGCAGACATTATGGCGACAACGCTCTGCCGCCAGACGTCCAGATAGGTTTGCCGTTTTACCCCAAGCCCTTCACTTTGTAACGTGCAAAGACAACACAAGTTCACCAAAGCAAGAAAAGAAAACGTGCTTCAACCGACAAACTGACACACTTCCTGTGATTGGTCCAATCCAATTTCATAGGGGAAACGCTCCAGGATGCAGGTCAACCTGACTAAACAAGGCTGATTTGAATGTTGAATGAATCCGTCTGTACATAGCTGAAAATGCAATATCTTCTTTAATCGGATATAAAATCCTCGTCGGCTTCAATTTCTGCTACATCGGTTGTGAGAACTCTTTTGGTTGTGTGTCGCTAACGGCCTGTCAAAGACCAACGATTCCAGGCACAAGTCAAGTCAGATTTTAGTTCACTTGTTCAGTTGCAGGTAATGCTTGCACACCGTCTCAGACGCTATGACAAATGCGCGTTGTCGTGCCAGTAATCTTTGGTCTGCTGTTGTCTGTATCAGGCATTCTCTCCTGTGTTAATGATGTTATATAGCTGCTGTGAATCTCTGATTTAATAGGATTTGCTCCTTTTTATCCTCACGGCTCCTGCAAGAAATCAGCGCTATGAGGCCTAAAATGTAATGCTGTGAGTAATTTAGAGTTTTGGTTAAGCCCTGTTGAGTGGAAGGATATTCCCTAAGAGGGGTCACAGGTCACTGTAGACACCGTGAGGGAATATCCAGAGAAGAGCTGTGAGGGGAGAGGACAAACGGAAGCAGGAGTCTTTTCTGGGGCAGCCAGGACGGGACCGGGGGCAGTTGGTGGGCCGGGAGGGTGAATGACGGGATGTGAGTCTTTAGTCATTTAGTGAACCAGGTAATTCATTGGTCAACGTGTGCCAGCGCTCGATTTTCTTGTCCTTGTTTTTGAGGCAGTCAAACCAGTGTTTGAGCCGCTCGCCGTTGGCATTGATACCCAGAGATACGCCACCTGAAAGGAGACACAAGACTGTGATGAGCGTGCGGAAATCAATCAAATTTGTGGCGGTCATGTGTTTTTAAGGTTTATTCCTTGAGGAAAGGATCATTAAAAATAGACTTAGCACCAGTGGAACGTCACCTTCTGGCTCAGTTTTCATGTCATTGTTTGACATGAAGGTGGTGTTTTTTTGTGATTTTGAGATCACTTTTCATTTACATTTTTAATCAAGAGGCTAATTATTAAATGTATATTTAAGGGAAATGTCTATTTAAAGGAAATATGTATGTATATATATTTCTTGTGGAAGAGAGTGTTTTCAACATCAAGCAGCTCATGTCGTAATGAAAACACGACAGCAGAACTGTGAGTTCTCAGCACGATTGTTTGTTCCTCAGCCTTCAGTCTCAGGAAAGGACCCAGCAGATGGCTGACTCAGCTGGGTAGAGGACCAGTGGTGCTGCTGATGCTGCTGATGCTGCTGATGCTGCTGAAAAGCAGCTATTTGAGCTCAACCCATAAGGATACACCTGTGCTTACCTATGAAATCGTTAGACTTCCCAATATCATAGTCCCACACGGTCACCTCCAAAGTCTTTTTGGTGAGGTCTGCATATTTGATGTCGTAGCAGAATTCCTGTAGAGAGGAAAACATGAGAAAATAAGTCTCTTATACTTTTTCCAGTGTGATTATATACTGATACAAATTTAATTTCAACTTAAAATCTACATATTTCAGATCAAATCAATCAACTTAAGCTTAATTCGTGATATAGTGTGAAAAAAATTTCACGCTCAAGGGACAGAAGGTAGCATGCTAATGCTAGCGGTGTGTGTTCCCTGTGGTCAACGGGTTTGATATGTCCTCAGTCATAAATGTTGTGCTGAACAAAATCCATCTCATGTATTGATCTAGTCGGGATGATTCAGAAACTGACCTTTGGTGCAGCTGAAACCGTTGTGCCAATAACATTCCCAGTGTTGGTGATATGAAATATGAGACCATCACAAAGAAAGGGAACATCTTCCTTGACTCATTAAGTTTCCACATTGACTGGAAAAAAAATGAAATGGGATGCTGCCCCCAAACACTTGGTCAGGTCTTACACATTGCACCTTCAAAAACAGGAGTCAATTCTGCTTCACCACTTCCACAAAACACACTTAGCTCCACGGAAATGGGTTTGCATAATAACCCCTTGAGACCTGAATGCTGCTCCCATTTGTTTAATTTTCTGGTGAATCACGTCACCCTAACCACCTCATTGAGTTTTAATTTCCTTTGTTAAAAGAATTCAAGCCTAATGGTGCTGCAGTCGTTGCTTTTTGTCTTGCTAAGGGGGGTGGGGGGGTAGTTGTTCAGTGACCCGCCGCTGCTGTTAAAGAGAAGATTGAACACTTTGATGTGAATAATGGAGCAGTGTTGATGTTAAATGTGGTCAATTAAGCCAACCTGACTGCATCAGCCGGTCCGTTGGATGCTGCTCAAAACCTCCTTACTCTTGTGGCTCTTATAACAAACGGGTTGTGTTTTAAACTGCATATTTAATGACATTACAGGACCCATTCAAGTCAATATGAAATGCTCACCAGGTTATGACAGTAGATAATACACTGTCCAAAAAATGATACAGGTATTCTTCAGTTATTCTGCATATCAGCTTGTAGTTCAATTCAGGTTGCCATTTTGCCTTAATGAAATCAGTGCCCTCATACGATGCCAGACCTTGTTGTTTGTCTCTGACGGAAAGGCCAAAAGGTGGATGGAAGAATACGGGCAGAAAAAATGTCAGAGGAAATGTCAAGCCTCTGGCCTGCGTCTGTGTTTGGCCACAGACGCCCTCTCGTATTCAGGGAGATACTTCCGAGCCAAGCTACCCGCTGCCACGGAGAACCGAAGGGGCCACCTCATCCTTGACAACGTGTGTCACCCGTCCAAAAAATAAAGCCCAACTCACGGCTGCTCAAAATAATATATTTCAGCGTCGGCAGATATTTTTGTCTCATCACGGCAAGACTTCAAATTACTGATGGCAGCATTCCATCGAGGTATTCCAGAGCTAGACCCTCACTACTGTGCTCACTGGGAAAAGTGTTGGAAATGAGCCAGTGGTTGTGTCTGAGTCGTATCTTCTTCAGAGAGTGATCTTTGTCTTTAAATGTTCTCACCCTCATCCTGTAATAATTTAGAGTGAATGACAGAGGACATGACATGAGATATGCGTCTAAACTGCCTGTAAACCACTGGACAACCTTGGCTGAGGATTTTTGTGATGTATCGTCGTCCTCCATCAACGACAGTTTGAATCCTGCTGCACTCTCCAAAAGTCAGCCTGAGGTAAACCAAGAAAAACACGTTCCAACCGACAGCGGCGGCGTCTGTGAATGGCTTTTTTGTAGGTCCTGAGGTTATGAAGATTGTTGAGCACATAATGGCACCAGATCAACTTGGATAAAAACACACACAAAAAATCAACGTCTGAGCAGTGTTTTTTTTTTGTTGTTTTTTTTTACCTCATTGAACTCTGGATTGAGCGTTTTCTTTTTCACGGCCGTCTTGTGCTTTGACTTTTTGTTCTCGTCAGGCTTCAGGTACCTGAAAGAGAGCGCAGGGAGGAAGACTTAATACGGGGGGTAACACTGCTCGCCTCACAAACGGCTGCCTACTTTGCAGCCAGGACCATGCGTCAAGGAATTTGCAGTGAGAATCAAACTGTCAGAACATAATGCAGGAAGTTTCCAGTGATATTAACCAGGAGGGAAATGTGTGACACTTTTCACTAATATCGTACTATATTTGTAGGTTGTACAGTATTTGAATGTTCCACTATCATCAAGTTAAAATACATTGTTAGAAATGTTCTCAATCACAGACGGAGGCCATATACCAAGATTAAGAAAGAAACTGGAGAAATGATTTTTGATTTATTTTAGACATAGCTGCTGAGCCCCGTCCTTTGCAGATGTACTCTGGTAGATGGACAGCTCAGCCAGTCTCATTTAAAGGATAAATGTGTCCCTCATTCTCTTAAAGCTGATACAAAATCCATGAAGTTCACTTATTTCCCATTTACTGCTTTACAGTTTATACTAATAAAGCAAGAAAATCCAATATTCCAGATTTGAGTATGTTGAGCTGAATCTGATAGATGGATATTTTATTTCATCTCCAGAGAGAAATTCACAGCCTGTATCTAATATAGAGTCAGTTGAAGTTGACTGTGATTTTAACGACGGTGTCTATGTAGAATTGTTTACAGGTGCTTTGTCGGTCCTCTACGCCGCCATGTGACAGACGTTGGTCTCATGAGTCAGATGTTAAACTGCCTCGAGACCCGATGAGAAAATTTCCACTGAGCTTTTTTCACGAGCATTATTTCTGTGGTTAAAGACAGGCGATGACTGGGCTCTGTCAGTTCACAACATCATCTCTCAGCATCTAACGCGCACCTCTACTTCATGTCTGAAATAAAGAAGGTGGGAACCACCGCATATGTCTTTATCTTAGTCACGTTACAAGTGAAGATGCCTCCTGTACAAAGCCCAAGGATGACTGAAGGGAATTATGTGAAACCGCAGTTCTAAATACATCACACTGTGCACATGTGATACTGTTGTGACCCCCAGAGGGTGCTGTGGCACTACCCTTCAATCACACTGTGCACATCATTTTACTACACTTTCTGACCAACTGTGATTTTCACTGACGGCATCGCTCCTGTTGGTGATACACCTATGCAGAAAAGAATCTGATGTCCTCATCTGATTAGATTAAGGAGGTGGAATATGACACTTGGAGAATCACACTTGTACATCACAGCACTGGAAACCTCCAGAGTGCATTTTATTAAAGCATTAAATCTTCACATTCCTTTAGAATTTTGTTTATTTTTGCTGACGCAGCGATGTTACAGTGATATGCTGGTGGAGAGCGTGTGACTGCTATTGTAAATATATACCGATTTGAGAAAAACATTGCATTCATTAAGGTCAGTGACTCAGAGGTGATAACTGATCGTTTGTGCCACTGTTCTGCTCCGATAACAGGCGTATGTGTTTGTGTGCCTACGGTTTGGACCTTTGTGCCTTCATAAATGATGCAAGAGGCAGGTTTACTCAAATCAGACTGTGCACACAGTATGTTGTGTGTTAACTCTTCTTTGCTTTGCACAAATAGCTGTTTGGGGCAATAATGCTCAATTTGATGTGGTGTATTTCAATCCTGCAGGCAATTATGGCGGCTTGTCGAATTCATTTCATGTGCTCACTGGACCCACACAGGCTTCAATTTCCCAAGGTAACAGACACTTAGAGGAAGGCTACTGGATTATTGCTCACCAACGCAACCGAGGGCAGTGGGAGCTGGGACTGCTGCTGCTGAGCACATTGCACTGAACCTAATTATTATTAGCTGTGGCCAAAACGGTTCGACAAGTGGACTTGTGACCACAAGGCCACTGGATCGATTTCCCGTACGTGATGGAAAATGTGGCAGGATGTGAATCCCACTGATCCCCAGGAACATCAGTTTAGGCAGGTTGGGCAGATGGACACTTCTGCACCTTTGACATGTGTTAGAATGTCTGTTTGTAACACTGTGTGTGTCAGCACGTCTGAGTGCAACATTGTGTGTGTTATTTTGCTGGGTTAATTCGTTAGCAACTGGACTTCTAGTTTGCTTGCAGACGTTTGGCCAATCATCTGAGTCTAGTGGGGAGTCCTGCTACTAGAACTGTTGGGTCGTTAGCTCACACAAAGGAGTGGGAGAAGTCCAGTTGTCAACAAATGAACCCAGAAAGATACCATGACCTGGATGACTGAGAACCTTCACAGACATTTTGTGTGTTAGCATGTGTGTGTGTAACACCATATGTGTTGCATGTTTGACTGCAGGAATTGTGGGAGGAAGAGGGTGAGTTTAGCTGGATTTATGCTTCGAACAATGGCGTACCTACGGCGAAGGGTCTGCTTCAACGCTTTGCCTATGGTGTAATTGGCAACAATTGTGATTGAACTGTTTGCATCACGTGACTTCCCAAGCTCTTGGAGCATCACTTCTGTGTTTCTGTGAGAAACTACAACATTAGGGCAATGAGCGAGGTTCCAATCTTGTCAGATTTGCAGCGGTAACAAGATCAGGTCACTTTCAGATGCTATTGCTTGAAGTAAACAAAGAACACGAAGTATATCCCCATAAACACGGCAGCATCATGTGATGCATCCACTCCAGCAGCACATTGGCTGGTGAATGAGAAAACCAGCAGCACAGACTGGATCTGGTAGAGTATACATTTCCTTTATTTCCTTTCACACGAGCCCGCCAGTAAATCTATTATCTGTCTGCGTGTCCTTCAAGCTCCAAGGGGATGGAAAAACTGTTGGAAAATTGTTGCCAGCCCCTCTACGAAACGCTTTTGTTCTCAAGGTGCGCACAGCAGAGTCAGAAATTAATTGCACTTTCATTGCTCAGCCAGATGAAAGACTCTGGGAAATGTTCAGGTGTGATAAATAGGACTCTCCTTCACAACTGCACCCCTGGATGGCTGGGTGTCTTTTATTCTGCTGATAATCACAGGTAGTCACATAATTTCAGCTAAAAAAATCAGCATTGCCAGCTAATCCATCACAGCATCACTGCAGCGCATTGTATGTCTGCTAAAAGTAGACTTATTTCGAATGACATTTGTTGAAAGGAAAGACGGTAAGATTCAACAGGTGACAAGCCAGGTTTGCATATCATCAATGCTGCATATTCTAATCATAATCTAATGTGGAAATCCACATGTAACCGTCTATATTTAACCAACGGACAGGGACTCTGCAGTGTGTCCATGAATTCCTGATAGACGCTTGTTCCAGTCCAACTGTTCCAAATGACTGTGCCGAGTTTTGTCCCCCTGCACCTCATCGTGTACTATCAAATTAAATTTACCGTTATTCAGTGTTATTGCTAGAAAAACATAGTTTTCTGGCTCACCAGTGTTATATAAGGTGCAGCAAAATACATTCAAGTACAATGGAATGAAATACAATGGATACAATAGAATGAAAAAAAATCTAATCTCTCTAAGATGTAGATTTTACTTTGCTCAGGAACATGTTCACAATATTTACGTTTCGTTGGATTGTTGAAATCTCCTTCTGGTGGAAATATTAGGTATAAGGATTCTTAACCGTTTAAAACATGAATTAGCATATTGTCATATTGTTGTGCATACTGACGTTTTAACGTAGGGGTCGGAGAAGCCGTTGGCGTCCATGGCGGCCAGGTGAGCACAGCGTATGATGCCAACGACCAGACAGGATTTCTGTGTGTTGTACTTGAG
>CAAKHB010002389.1:14104-35229 GCA_901007665.1 Aeoliscus strigatus
ATATTAGGTATAAGGATTCTTAACCGTTTAAAACATGAATTAGCATATTGTCTGTGCATACTGACGTTTTAACGTAGGGGTCGGAGAAGCCGTTGGCGTCCATGGCGGCCAGGTGAGCACAGCGTATGATGCCAACGACCAGACAGGATTTCTGTGTGTTGTACTTGAGAGAAATCATGATGCGTCCTCGCTCCTCCAGCGACTTGTCTTCGGTCTTGTTCACCTGCAATTGGGGAAAAAAAACAAACAGCAATGTATAGACAAGTGGCTTTACACGTTCACAGACGAGCGTGACGTTGTTTTTGAGGGCGATTGTAGTTGTTGTTCAATTGCATATTCAAACATCACACAATGTTCCATGTCAATCATTTTTAGTATCAAGCTTCTCTCCGTCTTGTCATTGAAATTCTACAGCTGCTGCTTTGCTGCTCGGCTGTGTTTGGAAAATCAGCCAAACACTGATTGGCTGATTGATGCCGTCTCCCTCGCAGACAGCAACTTAATGGCCTCATCAACATTAATTTGTGCCTTAGGTACAAAATGAACGTCTAAACTGACATATGACCTGCACGCTACGAGTGGGAATTCATTTCAAACACTTCAGCCAGGCGCTGTACCATGTCATGAACGATATGTGATGATAATTCTTGTGCGGTTTGATCAAAAAATACAACGAAGCCTCAATATTTCTCAGCTATTATAATAAGACACATACACTGGTGTATTCCTCCACCTTAATTGATTTTTTGCATGAATTATTAAACTATAAAAATTTTGCAATCTAATAAGAACCAGGCAGTGAAAACACTTCCGTGTTTATGGAGCGTTAATGACATCTGAACATCTTTCATTTCCTGTCGCATCAGATTCAGTGAACAGTGGATGACACACTGATTAGACTTACAACCGTTTGACTTAAGACACAAATTTGAAGAATGACGCTTGAAAACGTTTCCTTTCACAGGCACCTTGTGATAGTGATACATGGGAACTGTATGAATTGATTGAATTTGCCATGACACTGTTGTCAGGGAAACACCGGTGATTTGTAATGCAAAGAAATGTTTTAAAACTGTAGCTGACTGCATGAAGACTAATTTATTAGGTGTTGACAGGTTGGTTGGACTGATTAGCAGCCAGTTTACCTCCATGCTCTGGAAATGGCTGATATTTAGAGGCTTTTCAAGCCTGCTTTTACAGGTGCAGCTGAAACCTTTACACGTCCCTGCTGCCAACTTATCGATCACACAGTCAATTGATGGAGGTAGTTTTTGTTTACTTGTCAAAGGTTAAATAATAAGTGAAGCAGACTCCTGCTGTGGCTTTTGTTCTTATGTTCTTACCATTTCCACCCCACAGAACTTTGTTTTCTCGTTAATGCAGCATTTTTTTTTCTTTTTTAATTTTGGCTGCCATACCCGACGACTTAGAAACCCAATTTACCAGCAACACTCTGACTGAGTGAATATGCAGCACGCCTTTCTCCAGCACTTCCAAATGTAATTTTAAAAGCATATAGAGTACAAGAGCATCCCTATCAGCACTGCAAATGCACAGAGGCTTAACCGACAAACGTCTAGCTTATCGTCAACTATTTGATGAGCCTGTGGAAATGTGGCCATTTGGGCCATTAGTTCTTCCAGTTTGTTTCAAGGCATTTCAGAGTGATGACACACACACACACACACACACACAATTCATTCCTGCCTCTCTGGCAGTTTTGGTATCTTTGTTGCACAACAGACAATTAATTCAAACCAAAAGAGGCTGGAAGCGAAAGTTGGAGTTATTTGAACAAAACTTGCCAACTAAGCTGGAAGTTTTCTGAAAAAGCTCTTTCTTGCTAGTTCTCAGGTGAACAACACATTATGTGGTATTGCACGAACAACTAAACCATGAAAACAAACCTACTGGTTACAAATAAAGCGGTTCTGTGTGTATGAGTCATTGAAATTAACAAAGTGCTACGAAAACAGTAAAAAAACAAACACAACTTACAGCTTAACTAATTAAGCTGAAATGCTTTTGGAGGTGGGAGGAAGCCAAAGTACCTGGAGAGAACCAACACAGACATGGGAAGAGCATACAAACCCCTGAGGCGAGGATTCAATCTCGCGACCTTCTAATGACTGCAAAGATTTTAGCTGAATTTAAGAGACGTTTGTCCAGCTCAACCCAGAAAATATTTTCCACTGAAATATGCTGCAATGGACTTATCGAAGTTCTGGCGCAATCAACCAGCTTCCAGAACACAGGTGAACAGATCTCGCGCTGTTATCTTCATAACCAACCATGCAAAGATCAGAGCTCTGATTTCACACCCTCACAAACTGTAAGAGATCTCTGATGCATGAGAGCTCTCTGTGGACACCGAAGCCCGTTTCCACCACGTTCTGGTACAGGGTGTAGGACACAGCGCTCAATCTGTCCACAGCAGGATACTAATCAGGCATCTCAAGTGGGCCGACGCTCTCCACATGAATCACAGATGACTTTTACAAGACGTCTCACTGGACCAGCTCGTCTGGCATGCCAACATGTCTCTGCCACTGCCGCGGTTGACCCTCAAATCTATTTCATCCTTTTCATCCGTGGCTATCAACAACTGCTGAAAAAGGAACACAGAAATGTCTGACTGTAAGAATGTGTGTCAGAATCTGACACACAATTCCCTGACTGGTAGACTTTTACTGTTTTGTGTATTTGTGTATCTATCTATCTGTCTGTCTACGAGATAGATAAGTCCAGCTACAGACCACAATATGGAAGTAGAGAGGTAGATGAAGAGGTGGCAGTTCACTTTCTGGGCTACTGCCAAGGTGCCCTTGAGCAAGGCACTGAAACCCCTGTATGCTCCCTTGGTGCCTGACATGACACACCAGTGTTCCTAGCTTGCTGTGGGTGTGTGTATGTGTACTAGGACGGGTCAAATGCAGAGAATAAGTTTCAGGCATGTAAAAATATCTGAGTTCTTTTAAAAAAGATACACCAAGTATATATGCTCTCCGGAAAATATGGGAATTATCTGAACTAGCAAGGACCATAACTGGTTACGCCACTGACTTTGATTTATAAATAAAGTTAGAAATTTGGAAAAGTTATGAAAGGAATTTAGTCTTGTAATATCCTGTAATATCATCTAAGAGAGGACCAAATTCGTCTCTAGGATGGATATTTTCAGTAAGTGCCCGATAAAGAGTTAATAATGTCTGTTTTGTTGCCCTCTGAAAAGCTGTAAAATGAAAACCTTTTTAAAAAAGGCTGTACAAACCTCAGGCTTCCTCCGTGTTGTCAAGGTTGTCTGACAAGTTCTGTGCAGCACTCAGTGCATCTTTTTCAATTTCACACCCACAGACAATCCATTTAGCCTGGCAACCTTCCTCCCCTAACATCATTTTCTTTTTAGCTAGTACACAAACAAGACATTCAAGATTTAACCGATGTCCGTGTTTTCACCATTCATCACAGAATCGCATCTATTTCTGCAGCCGCACTATTAATGGCGTCTCCCAGCGTTCCTCCTCTGAGCGCCCCCTCTTCCTGTTTCCATTAATCTCCTCAAACATGAAATCAACTTACTGCGCAGTAGTGTTTGCTTAACATATGCCCGATAATTGTACCATCGCCTGAGGGGAAACTCAATTAAGATTGGCTGGAGGATCCATTAATTGAGTCTAATGCTCAGTAGAACCGGACACCTTTGATGTGACTGTCTGAACATCGTTGTAAATGAATGTGGCTCCACTGCTAAATAATGTACCTCACTGCCGCTGCCACTGGTCTCTGATCTCTGCAGACGAAGCAGCGAGGAAGCAGCGTCTATTTGATTCCAGGTATTAATCTGAGCCCAAGTGGTTTCCATATATGCATGTACAGTGTACAGTCTGTCCAAGAGGACTAGTGGTGTTAATGTCCTTTGACGCGGTCAATGCCAGCATTATAATATGTAATTTGACGTGGAAAAAAGCTAATTAACTGCCTCTCTTGTTAAGACGAGGCGGCAGGTGGACTAAAATACCAAACTGAAGTGCAGCCGCAGGGTTCAACACAGATGGGAGTTAAAAGAAAACTGAACTCCAACAACGACGGCAGAAGTGAATGAAACAACACAATCCAACACAACAAACAAATATGTGTGAATTTCTGTAGAGGCCGTCTAGACAATTGTAACTGAGATGTTGGGGTATACAAATAAAATTGAACTGAATCATTAAAAAGAATCAATGAATATTATGAATCAGTAGTAACATTTATGAACTTGACATTCATAACTCCCACATGCGCCCATAAGTCAAATGATTTATCACTTCCTCAAACCTGATAATCGACTTTACAAGCGTTTCATGTTTCCACTTGTCTGTTTGCTCAGATAAATGATCTGCTGATTTACAATGGTGCCTTTCAGTGAATGTCTTTGTTGAGTTTGGGTCAGTGTGCATCATGTGGGCGATACCACAGTTATAAATGACACTGTTTCTCCACGACAAATCAAATCGCTTTCAATGTCTGGTGCACTTCCTGTTTACAGCTCCGGCTGTAAATCCATTAGATGGACGAGGAGCATTGGTGGTGAGGCAATAGAAAGAAAGGACGGATGCAGGGCTGAGTCCACTGCAGGGAATGGAATCTTCAAGAAAACCAGACCAGAACTTTAGATTCCAGTCCAGACGTGACCAACAACAAACTTCTCGGTTGAGTTTATCAGTTTTAAAATGCTGAGAGAAGCAGAAGACCTTTTGTCTCCTCTTCGAGAAGCAGGAAACAGAATATAAATTCATCTCCTGATGTAGGGTAACTCAGATCAGCACCTCTCGGACATCGGCGGGGAGCTGACTGCTGCTGATGCAAAAGAAGAGACCGCAGCTTCCAGTGAGTCCATGTGGAGCAGAAAACTGTGCTGATAACAACAGATAAGATACCCTGGTGCTCAGTGGCTTGAAAAATAAGACTATTGCTCAGTCCCCTTTTTTATATTGTAAATAAAGCAGGATTCAGTGGCTCCTGAATGCGTTTTCCTGCTGCTCCATTGGTGATTGGAGATGTTCATTGGTCTGTCTGGATTTCACTTGCTGGCCTTTTGTCAGCGTCTCTGGAAACCTAACGTGTGTGTGTGTGTGTCAACTAATGACTTAGTTCAGATGTTTGTAAGAGCCGGCTTTGGAAGAGGTTGCAAAGGCCTGTTTGTGTGTCTGCCTGTGGGATTATACCATTACATCCTACTTGGTGGGGGGGGTTATTTGGTTTTATTTTTCTCTTTCTCACCAGTGGTGGAAGTCTTGACGGCTCAGCTCTCACCACGGTTCTACAAAAATGATCAGGTAGAATTTGTCATGGAGGAGCTGTGCAGCAATGGGCAGGGCGGTTTAGACTTTTGAGGCAGATCAATTAAAGATAGGCACACACACTTACTTTGTCCTTGTTACTACCTGTAAACCATCAGACAGAACACACATGAGTAATATGAGTGCAGAGACCTGTTCACTTCAATTTAAGATGCTTTCGAATGTTAATGTTAATGTTTTTTGTATTTAATTATTAGTTCATTTGAACTGTCTTCTTGTGTGTTGTTGATTTTTTTTTTCCATTATATATCACGAAACTTTGAAATGTTGTGTTGTGTCTAACATGGCAGCGTGACCGCTCCCCGTCCAGATGGACCACACACTATAATTCCTCTGAGCCCCTCCAAAAAAACAGCTTTGTGTTCCCTCCAGTTGTTCATCACTGTAGCAGTAATACATGTGGTTTGGAGTCGACAAATCAACAGCTTCATAAGATTAGCTTGGATGTGTCGCGACGAGACAAGGCGCTATTGAAAAATGAAAGTAATCATTTTTTTCAGGCGGCGGGGTAATCAACAAATTAGTAGTAATCTCCTATAGCTCAGCCCTCATTATCCCACTGAGCTGAGGGGAGAGAGAAATGCATCGCACAGAGACATTAATCCAAGATTCCCAGCCAGATTAGGCTGCTGCTGTCGTCCGCTGATGACGGCGGATGGAGAGGTGAAGCACGACGTCACGTTCTGTGTCTACAAATGAATGATGGTCAGCAAGGACGCAGCTGCACACAGTAGCCTTTATGATTGTGATGTGTTTTCTTGATCGTTTGGAATGTGGAGATATTTTTTGAAATGGGACCTGAGCCATATGAAACATGTTTTTTTTCCAGGGTTGAACGGATAAACCATTCACAAAGCTTTATCAGCAGGCACAAATGAACCAAAAAGACACGGCAGCTGGCCGCTAGATGACATGATGAAATGCTCTGTTTTACTCTCCCCGGCGCAGCAGACAACATCTTTTGTTCAGCTTCTCACCGGTGCCGTAAACCTCCCTCTCAAATCTGCTGCTGCATGCTGAGATGGTTTAGGCTTCCCAGATCTGTCTGTTGGGTCTTTACTGTGAGGATGTGGACGACGATTTAAAATGTTTATATGGAAGATGAAGAGTTACACAAAACGCACTTGTGGTGTGAATGACTATTTTGTATTTGTATTCCGATGTCCTGGTTTGACAGCTGATTCACTCAGGTGTGAAAACATACAGTGGTCTTTGTTTATGCTAATGGACACATGTCATGTACTTGCTGCTGATGGAAGTATTCTATCTTTTATTCATCCTTATTTCATAAAAACAAAAACAAATTGCATTTAAGATCCCTTAGGTGCTTAGGTTGTACCGTCCTGAAGGGTGCGATCTTCTAAACGGTGCTCAGGTGCTCTCATCCTGGCATCTTTGCATGATATCCCCCACACGCTAACCAAAACCTACCAGGTGTCAGACTGGTGACTGTTGGATGCGCTCAGGCATCTTGTGCCTTTTTGTGGGGTGTTATTTTACACGCCCACATGGACGAGGAAGCATATGAGGAGAGGAATCGGTCTCTCCAAACACAAAGCTCTGTACTCCAAGTCTGGATCCAGAATTATATCTTTTTAAACGGTGTGGGCAGTTTGAAACTGATATTCGATTACAGTTCAATGACACTTCTGTTGCATGCTCTCGAAACACATCATCCACTCCCGCACCCCACTCAGCAGCTCGAATCTACCTGAACCTCCTCAGCGATTACAAATATCTACATGTACGCTCGTGCAGCGACCTGTTCAGTGGCTTTGACTTACAGGTAACTGCTTCTCCAGGCAGTTGTTGAAGTTCTTGGTTTGGTTGGGCTTCAGTTTCTTGAGGGGGATTCGTGTTTCTCCGATGAACTCGTTGTGGCGAAACTTGTCTTCGTCACACACTGAAATCCTGAGAGGAGGAGGAGGAGAAGGGGAATAAGCAGAGGCAGACGTGAACGGACTAATGAAGTTCTGGAGCTGGACATAAGCTTATAGGCTCTTAAATCACAACGATTCACACCTCTGCAAAATCGTACTTAAGAACACACTTAGTCTGTGGGGTCTCAGTTTGTCAGTGAAGGACTTCCTAAGGTTCATACCGCACTCAATCAGCACGACAGAAACTGATGAGATAGTTGTGATTCAGGTGGAGTGCAGCCAAATGTAGAATCAGAAGAGACTTTAGTGAATAAAATGAATTTGTACTGACGTGTTCCTGTTCAAGTCAAAACCATTAAACCAAATTTCATCCTCAGCTGAAATTTGGTTTTATGGTTTTCACTTTGACAGTTCTTATGATATCCGCCATATGTCTTTTCTCTGTTACAGGAAACCACATGTAAAGGAAAGAAACCAGGAAGAACCTACATAACAGCATAATTGAAGAAAATAAAATAATCAGTTACATAGAGAAATATTAATGATTATAATTTTAATTACATCTGAACAATTACCACAAATACCCAGACTATAATATTTGGGGTCATTTCTATGTGTTAATAATACATTCTTTTAAACCATTGCAAATGTTTGTTCAGAATGTAGAAAAGTCATCCAAAAAGTCATGTGCCTGTAATTATTTACACTGATAAAGTCACCGTCAGACTTTTATTACACTAAAAACAGAATACAATCTGTCAATGCATGGACGTTCCCTGGCAAGCGTCCACAAACACTGGTTCGCTGCTGCATGTTGAATATCGAATAAATGATCAACAGTGCACGGCGTTTACGTGACGTGACAAGAATAATCAACGCAGAGAACAATGAGTGGAATAGTGACGTCACAGCTCAATGTTCTTCTGGCCACGCTGCTGAGGAAATGGGTAACGTTAATAATTAATCAGACAAATGAGCAATTTATCTGCAAAGAAGTGATGTAGATTGGATGATCCAAGACACTTTTTTCTTGATGAAAAGTGAACTTTGGATGTGATGGTAAACGGAGAATGAACGTTAACATGCTGAAACAGTTACGCTAGTATTACATTTTCGTGACTGAAGCCAATTACTTTTCTAAAGTAACTTTCCCAACGAGTCTGTGCTCTTTCTTTTGTATTATGTCGTTAAATGTTTGACTTTCCCTGAACACAACAATTTTCACTGCATGAAACATGATTAGAAACCTTGCAAACATGAACACATTCTTACCAATATGTTCTTCAGTCAGACTCTCCATAAATGCTGGATGCTGAAATGAAGCAGTTACGAAGTACAAAAGAACACATATAGAGTATGTATATACTGGAGCTTAGTTCTAACCCTCCAGACTATATATTCCTGTCCATCTATTCATCCCATTCATAATGAAAGTCAATTATTGGTGTGGGAAAACATAGCCCTCAGCAGAAATACAGTATGTCCTCAATAAATGCAGAGAGCTGGCATAAGCACTCACTGCTCATACATCCAGCACATGGAATATGTATGTTTCAACTGTTTTTCACTGATGAATGCAGGACAACACGCAGCCTTTGTGCAACCAGTGCTGACAAGGATGTATGTGCGTTAGCAATGTAGCTTGTAGGCGATGCAGCAGAACCAGACTCACAATGACACACCTGTTCTACACACACGGGTGGTGCGGAATTCAGATTTCATTTCGAGAAAGCGTGTTTCCAGGAAATGGTGGAGGCTCTCACAGAAAATGGTTAATTAATCAGTCAATAGATTTAGCTACAGACGTTCATTGTTGTAATGGAACTGAGTAAAGTGACGGTACAGTTCTGGTTTCGCTGCTGCGGAATGTAACAAAAAACAAAAACAAAAAGCCATGAAATTGGAGTTGGCAGAGCTGTCGTCGCCTGTCAGTAACAATGGATCAGAAATTACCTCACCAGCTGCACTTTGCTCTCCAGTTTATAACCTGTTTTTTTCCACGCTGGAAACCGTAAGATTTAATTTGCAATAACTAAAATAGTGGTACTATGTGGTACCTAAGAGGATTAGGGCTACATGTAAAGGACAATTGGAGGTCAAAATGTATAAATTAATTTGAGTTCGGAGAAAAAAAGTCAGAATTCTGACTTTAATCTCAGAACTCAAATCAACATTTACATGTCAATCTGACTCAAATTTTGTATTTACACGCTGCCCTAAACCTCTTCCATATGATCCAAACATGGACGTTGACTGAATAAACACTTGAGCGTCCCTCAAAGACCTGTGAATGAAGACGGAAGACGACCATGATGATTCTGTTGTTGTAGATGAATACAACAGAGACAAACAGGTGGACTGATGACTTTCAGTCAATCTGAGCATCTTCACACACACCGATTGATTGAAAGTCAACAGGCATGTGTCAAACCGTCGCCGTTCCACAGGAATACACACGGAACGATTATGCATCATTATTATACAACCTACTTCCTCCACTTGATTGCGCTCTGATAACACTTTGATAAAAATAAAGAAGCGTGGAGCAGTGAAGTAACACTTACATTATATAACAGTAAAGTTTGGTTCTGTTCTATGTTAGAAGTGAAAATGTTGTCACCCGAACACGTTTGACAAATCTCCTGACGTTTACTCGTGTTTCTTCTATGGGGATCATCATGGACGTCAGTTGGGTCTGAAATGACACCAGCACCCCACTCCCACCGACCACACCCCACTGCCGCCACACTCCCACTCGGACATTTTACAAATTTCATCACTGAAAGAAAGATGAAGGATGATTTGAACATGTCCTACATGTTCTTCACTAATCTTCAGTTCAGCATCGACCTCTGTCAGTTTAAACCGTCGATGATCACTCAGGTCTCACGTTCAGTGTGTGAATCCACCCACAGAGACTCCACTAATGTTAATTACTGCTGTGGTTAGAATTACTCATCATGCCCGTGCTTGCTTTACCTCACTACCTTATCTTAAGCGTCCATCAATGTTTGTCATTTGTCATGTTCCACCTTTGTAGCATGCTTCCAAACATTCTCTAACGTACCTGAGTGTTTTGCGGACCATATCCTCGTCAGTGATGCCGTAGTAGGTCAAGGTCTCACTCCACACAGGGTTGAGAGTGTTGTGCAGGGTCTTGGTTCTGAGTTTATTGGCCTGAAAGACAAACACAAGAGTCAGCTATTGAACAGAACTGGAGCTGGTGATTGACTGCCGGGGTTCTTCCTCCTGGCTCAGGAGAGCTCATCACCCAGGTTGTCAGTTTCAGTGGCGTGCGGACGGATTTACACAAGCATCCTTGAGCATACAGAGCCGCTCCGCCTTGGTGAGAATTTGTCAATGCATTGACGTCCGATGGCAAGCGCCCGCAAACACCAGCTCCCTGCTGCATATTGAACAGCATGGAGAATAAATGATCAACAATGGACGGTGTTTACGTGACGTGACAGGAATAATCAACGCCGAAAACACGGTGACGTCACAGGACGGTCACAAGGAGCAAAGTTCTTCTAAGCGCAGTCTAAAAACATTCTTGCACATCAGCGACAGGCTGCAATAAAACAACACATCGGGATTCAAATTTCATACATTTGAGGAAATGAATAATGTTAATAATTAATCAGATAAATCAAAGCAATCTATCTGCAAAGCACTGCCAAGAATATTTATTCAAACTGATGTAGATTGGACGATCCAACACACTTTTTTCTTGATGAAAAGCGATAATTGGATGCGATGATAAAAGTGAATGATGAATGAAATGAATGTTCAAGTTTTCGTGGCGTTCAGATTGGGGAGATGAAGCTTGAGATGGAGATGCTTCTGGCAAAAAACACAACTGTGTATGAACAGAACGTTGGGCTTAATTGGAGTTGTTTTCCAAGCTGTCAGTGTAAACTGTGTTTGTACTGTTTTTGTTGATTTCAATGACTCATACACACAAAGCTGCTTTATTTGAATGTTGTTATGGTGTAGTTGTACAAGGATGATACTGTGTATGTCGTGATGAAAGTGAAACGCAAACACCCGGCACTGTAAGTAACAGGATTATGACTGAAGACAGGAGGTGATGGATTATGAACCCACAAAAATATGTTTTTGGGGTTTTCTTGAGAGTGAGGGCGCGATGGTTCCATCCTTATCGGTCATGGATGTATGACATACACCCTGATATCCTACATCCCGCCCCTCCCATCTTTGTGGGTTGACTAAATGCTAATTCATATAACAGTTTGTAGTTTTGAATTGATGCCAAAGTGACGTCATGATTGACAGATAACTTGACCTTGACCTATGTTCCTGTGATACATGATGAACATTTATTTTTGGGGTCTTATGTTGAAACTCAAAGTGAATGAGCAGAGAGTATTGACATTAACATCACATCTGACGTGTGTTCTGGCGAGAGTTGCATCAGCAGAGAAAACGACTGACAGGCGACATGGCTTTATGCGTGTGACATCTTGTTGGGAGACGAGAACGGTGGAACAGTTCTGGTCGTGTGTGTGAACATGTTATCGTGTGAGATTCAATCAATTAGCTGGTGTGATTATTTGCAAGTGTGATGCCAGGTTTCCGTGTGCACTCGCTGATTGTTTGTCCCTGAATCAGAGGTTGATTCCCGCAGGTGGAACACACACACACACACACACACACACACACACACACACAAACACATGCGCACACATAAATCATCTGATGCTCATTCTTTACTTCACTCTTCTTTCTTGAACAACAGGTTTTTAAAATTTAAGAGTGTAATAATAATATATACAGTATTACTTGTTGTTCTGCCAGGAAATGTACAAATATTGTTTTCTTTACATTATTTTTTCAATTAAAAATAAAAATAATAACAAATTAAAGATTAAATTCTTTAGGTGTTCATTATAAACATAGGGTGACAAAAAATAATCTTACTAATTGTCAAAACCTTCCTTTTTACCTCATATTCAAACTGATCATTACTAGTACTTTTTACTTTATTTGTATGCATTGAACATTTATGCAAAAACCTTTTTTCTTTAGATTTTCTTTTCACCCTATAACGGCTCTGTTGCATCCGTTAAAAAAAAAAAATCCCCTCTGAGATTAATGAAGTGATTCTGATTCTTCAAATGCTCTATCGCACTGTTTTCTGATGAATAAATGATAATAGCAACCTTTATACATTGTTTGTGTTCAGCCACTGTAATAGAGTAATAAAAACATGGAGAAGAAGTTTGTTTCACTTTCACATTCTTCTTATCTTCTTCTTATCTTCTTATCTATCCTTCTTATACACACCGCTTCCTGAAGTTCAAACAAGTGGGCTGGATGTACGAGTCCAGCTCAGCTACTTCATCACATCTAAGCCAAGGTCTTCGTCGCTTTCAGGAGGGCACCTTGATCATTTCAAAACACCCAGTTTGAAAATTTACTAAGTGGATCATTGGCAAGACGGCAAGAGGAGATGTGATCAGGTGAATTACAATGCAGTTGCTTGCGCGCAGGGATGTAGATAAATCACAATGAATCAGCTTCATCTGCGTTTTCAAACCCTGATAACGCTGACATAAGGTCAGAGTGAAAGTTGTAGCCCACTGTGAACTGAGTCACTTCCTGACTTCTGCTGGTGTGATCGACTCAGCAGCGACGTTTGGGATCCGAAAAGGCTGTGATATGTGACGGGGACGGAGAGAGAGACGAGCGGGCTGAGACGTGAGCAGTGTTCCCATCGACAGATCCCGCTGGAAAAGGTCAATGCATTCTCATCCCACTCTTAACGTGGACGTTCTCTCACGTCTTTTGCACAAGCGCCCTGAGTTACTTCCAACACATAAGACTAAGATTAGACTTCATTATTTCATTCCAGAACAGCTCCATATGAATTCAAAATCCCTTCATATACGGTACAAAATTAAACATATTTATTTGGATCATTTTTCAAAATATCCAATCTTGTATCAAGACATAATCATAAATATTATGATGAATTAAAACGGATGGATTTATTTAAAATGGATTTATTGTGTTTTTGTGTTCATCGTAAATACACCATCATCATCATAGCAATTGAATTTTTTTTTTTTTTATAGTGTGTTGTGTGAGTTTAATTTTATTTTATTTACCTTGTATAATCTTTTTCTACTTGCCTTTTGGAAAAATCTTGCCAACATCAAACTACAATACTGAATCTGTCTGTAATTAACACAGTAATCAGGAATAATTACAGAAATGGCATTGTGCTTCGCATGTGACTATGGCCTGAAAGTGTTGGGAATGTGATGTTTTTGCTGCTGAGCGTCAAGCTTCACTTCTGATTAGAGAGAACTCATGACCTCTTTAGTGGCCTTTAATGGGCCTCTTCCACTGGGCCTAATGATTATTCCTGAGAGCGAGCTGAGAGAGAATATCTGAGTGCCGAGAGGATGTCAGCATGTTGTTGTGTGGCTTTCTGTTCCAACACAAGATTGATCCTGGAAGCAATTTGTCCTCATGCAGAGATCCACCTCTCTTATCACTCAAATAATCCATTTCCATCCAGATGTTGGCTCTGAAGGTCAGGGTTCAACCTGGACGAGTCACCAGCTCCTCAGGGCCACATGAAGGACAACCATTCACACTCACATTCACACCTACGGGTGATTTACAGTGACCAATTAACCTCAGCGTGCTGTTGGAGGTGGGAGGAAGCTGGAGTACCTGGAGAGAAATCACGCAGGAGTTTGTGAGTGAGTTCTCGATATCTCTTGTGTGTGTGTGTGTTCTTCGGCTTACACACTGCTCTGAACATGTATGTTCAGTTGTGTGCTCACGTACAACACGGGAAGATAATGTTCATGTGTTTTCAGGTGGACAAATAATACCCTTGTATTATTCTTGTGTTAAAATAACAGAAATGGGTCAGTTTGACCTGAACAACACACGTAAGAAAAGCTAAATTCACATTTCAATGAAATGATGATGACTCACAGTGGGACCAACGTGTCGGTGTATTTCTAGCCTCAAACCACAGCGACTGAGTGCGCACAGGGTGTTTCAGCACTTTGTTCATCCCTGCAGAACAAACAGCTAAAAATGTCTTTTACTGCATGTTCTTTGGTGTGTAAACGGAGTCTGCCAGTAAAAAATAACTCAGATTTACTTCACTCACCTCCACCCTGCAAGGATCAAATCACCTGCATCATCCTCTTGGTGCAATTAAATAAGCACAAATCTTATGATTGGTAGAGTCCACAGTTGGTTAAACTGTTCTTTAAGTGATTCAGTATCGTCCAGTTCAGACCCACGGCTTTATCCGTCTGTTCCGTGTCATGTGCTGATAATAATGCTGCATCAGGCTCCGAGCTTTTTTTCTCACAGTCCCAATGACTCATTACACATTCACATGCTTATAATTATCATTCTGTCTGTGCATTCTCCCTAATTAGGCATTTTATTTTGGGGGTTGTGTGTGTGTGTGTGTTTGTGTGTGTATGGGGAGGTGGCGATTTAAAAAAAAAAAAAAGCAAGAAAACAAAGTTGTGTCTAAATACTGTGCCATCCCAGTCAGTAATTTATGCTGATATGAAAAGTCTGAAAATGACATGGCAGTTTGTACATGATAGTGACGAGTCAGAGCATATTATTGTCTGGATGAGCATGAACACAGTGGCGGCGCTGACAATAATACACAGCTAACATGTTTGCGTCTGACTGGGATTAATTACAGTTCAGAATTAACACAGATCCTCCTCCTTTTTTTTCTCTCTCATTTTTATGTCCTGAAGCAGGTTGACTGGCTCCAGCTGCTTTCAGTCTTTATTCTGAGCATCGCTCGTACGTAACAATAAATATAAGAATCGAAAGTAAACTCAGAGAGTACGGAGTACGGAGTGAAAGGTCTAATAATAATTCAGCTAATGTGTCATGATATAGAACAGTATACCTTGCTGGCGCCTGGCAGTAGGTGCAACTTGACGTACGGGTCTGAAAGCCCATTGTGGTCCATTGGCTTGAGCCCCTGTAGAGAGAAACAAAAGGAAAACAGTCATGACTCATGAAAATAAAGAGTCCTTGAAGACATTATGACGCTATTTCCAGAAACTGCTGTGGCTGCCGCAATGTCAATTAGACATCATGAGAACATTCAGGCTTCATCTGTTGAAACACCTCACAGGGAACTTTACCCAACTCAGACTATGTGTGTGTGTGTGTGTGTGTGTGTGTGTGTGTGTGTGTGTGTGTGTGTGTGATTTATTCCTGTTTTAAACATTTACTGAATCCATTTATTCAAACACTTGTGTGAACATATAGGTCGTATTTACATTTTGTTCTATCAGTACATTAGTGTGTGTTAAGGGGGTGTTATTTAGCATATTTAATATATTGTATAGTTGAAAATGCCATGTGAAATCCATAGTAGAGAACCAAATGGAACTCTTTTTAAAAGCAAATCGATGAGAGCCACAGAAGAAACAGGATACAAAGGTCATTCATTCATGGAACAAACAAAACACTGTGAATGTGGGTGAACAGTAAGGGACCTAAATGGAGTTGAAGAGAGAAATACAGAAATTACAAACACAAGAACTGAATCTGAATGAACTCCAACCATATTACTGTCAGTCTGATGGCTAATTTCCTGTTTGCCTACGAGCTTCATTTGTTAGTTGACTGAAAGAATGGATTGTGTTGTCCCTTGTGTGAACATGATTTGGAGGCTTTGATTGTTTGAGAAATCAGGTTTCCTTTTTATTCATTTGCTCAAGTTGGTCTGGACTTTAGTGACTCTCTATCGCCTCCTGAGGGCCTAAGTGGTCAGGTTACAGGTCAAGTTTAGACAGAAAGTCAGAAGAAGTCGCTGTGACATACAAGTGGTAACTTTAGTTCATCTTTGAATCACCTGTAAGATTTTTTTTTAAATAACACAGTGGCAACGCCTGTTGTACATGTTGTACATTCCCATGATGTACATGTAAATGACATGAATGGCTGATTCAACCCTTCCTGCCTCCAAAGCGTATTTCTTTCAATACTGAAGCCTCCACATCAAACACTTTACAATGTCAGAAGAAAAATGTCATCATCATCAGTTATTATTTTTGCTACCTATCAGCAGGATTTGTTCTTTCTTTCAGTCAACTATAAAGGCAAAACCAACACATACGATGTTGACTCACAATTATCACACTTAATAAGGGGTCTGGGCCCAAAGCCGAGCACTCAGCAGGAAATACTGGCAACAAAACTGTCTCTTCTATGGCTCTAGATCCGGTCTGGGCAAAACAATTATTTGATTTCACCACATTTTTAACATGTCCTAACTTGAATATCTCTCATGCTGCAGATATCCTCATTGGGATCAATTCAGTTGCATACAGCTTCATTCCCTCTGGTCATTGTGTTGAACATATAACAGGTGACATCTCTTTGGAAAAAAAAAGTTTTGTGGGCAGGAATAGCTAAACTTTAGTTAGGAAAAAAGATAAGCATAATATATATATATATTATAATATATAAACATTATATATATATATGAGATGAGTTATATATATGATGACTAATTAAAGATGAGTTTAATTAGTGCCATGTAAGGATTGGCACAGAGCTCCAAAAACAAATGCTGATGCCGTTGAGATAAAAGCACGTCTTTTGAACTCTGGTTTGATGTCAAGATTTGCCGGAGGGTTGTAGTGAGCTGCAGAGAATCTGACATTCCAGTCTCTCTATCTTTAAATGGAAGATTTGGTTGTGTAGCTCAGAACAGACGTGAAGACAGGGACTGAGAGGAGTGCACAGGGAGCGTAACATTTCTGGAACAAAGACTGAGAATCGACGACTGCGAAGTGAATTAATAACATTCGACTGTGAATTTGTTGAGTTCGAGTCAAAGATGCAGGCTTTTAGATTTGTCTGCAACCCGGCTATCTCACTAAAGTTGTGCAAGGCTTAACAGAAAAAACTGGAAGCTACATGGACTCGTCCCAGTGAAAAACAAGGTAATAGAACGGTCACTGTGCAACCTCAATCTCTTCTCGAGCCACGACCCTTTCTCCTCAATCTTGTTTCTGGTTTTCTCTTCCCATATTCAGGGAGCATCCTGGCTGAACATACAAATGTCAGGTGATATACATATATATTATACCGGATCTGAAATTCATATGTTCTCATGTTCATGTGCTAGAGATATTAACAGCTCACAACATGTCACCTGAATGTAGTGTTTTCATTCCAGCAATATCAGGCTGAGGCTCTTGCATTGCAGTGCGTTAAAGCACTTGTAGTCTGAGTTGTATTTCGAGCTGTTTTCCGAGCCTCTGACAAGAATTTGCTATCCTATATCTATAGCCATATCAGAATTTAAGATAGCAGCTCGCTGTATTAGCTGTAGTTAGCCACTTAGCTATAAACTGTTTTGTTTTGTTTTTGTATCACGTAGGTGTTTTTGTTCATTTCAGTGACACAGTTCATAGAAACAACTGCTTATTTATTAGCAATGAGTTTGTTTTTAGGGAGTAGTGGCGTGTGGAATGCAGCATAATGTGTTGTTTATCAACTAAGAAATAGCCAAACAAAACTTCTGCTTCTGAGAAGGCAACAGAAGTAGCAACAGAGACAGAAAGGCATCTTCCCCTCCTTCCTTCCCCGCTTTATATAAGCCAGCAAGGTGTTTTTTATTGGATTACTATATAAAAACACACACTGGGGGGTATTATTAAGGTGAGTCAAAAGCAGCAGTGTAATATCATCAGTGGCTTTTCATTTTCTGCCATTATTGTAGGTGAAATGTGGCTGTGCATAACAAAGTTACTGAGATGGCACAATGACAGCTGATTGGAGAGGTTAATGTGCATCCTCATCCTCTATTGTCACCTTCAGCGAACACCTAAGCTATCATTTTGAGCGCAGGCACATTAAATGTGGTTGGACTGGGATGAACAGAAAGCTGTGTTACGTCGCTGATTACACGAGCACACTGTGAATACTGGGTTGATCATAATTACTGAGGGTTGGTGAAAAGTGACCACTGCAAGAGGCAGATGGGTAACACACACACCTCGCATCTCACACATTAATAACACATCCTTTGGCTAACAGCCTTTAAATGCTGTGAAATGAAGTTGAGCTCTTTGTGTTTTAAGGATGATGAGCTTCCTTGTCATCTTGCCGAGGAAGGGAGCGGTGTAATAGCACTTGGCATGGGCAGGCAGCAATCAATTCCGTCTTAAAATCACACGAAACAGAGAAGTAAGATGCAAATTATTTCTATAGAAAACACCACAAATGGTTTGTTGAAAGCAAACGGGGGGGCATGTGTGTTTTTCCAAGCTGTGTCCCACAGTGCTATCAGCCTTTTCATCAGCTGGCATATGTCTTCATTATCATATCTGACTCGTCTGCTGGCACACAGGTGGAGGAAGCATCAATCACAGGGAGCAGGAGATAACGGGATGGGTGGTGAGACAGGACATTGATCACATCCAGGGACATGCAGTCATGTTTAAGAACGGGTTAATACTCCAGGGGCCACCTGGGATCAGCGAAGACGCTCAGGTCAGGAGAAGATTGAAGTGATGCAAGAAGGTAATATGAATAGCCAGCAGATGGGTCCCATTCATCAGCCTTGGTGGGGTCTGTGTTCAGGGTAACACTGAGGTCACACTAGGGCACATTAGTTTCAATGTCAAACTTGGGTTTGATGTGTCATTGATTTTATGGGAAAACAGCACACTGGCTGATTTGTGTTTCTTCAGGTTTTTTCTTATTATTGTTTTACACTTTGAAACAGTTCCATTGAGTAGGGTCACAGTGGGTCCCTGGTATATGGTACGTATTCACAGTTTTTAGTCACAGCTATACCATCTTCTCAATTCACATCACGTTGTTCTTACGCTCTCGTACTAAAGAAACGGTCCCATGAGCCAACTAGCCCCCCGCCCCCATTATTAACGCTTGCCAGCATATGCTCATATGATGCTATTTTTGTCCTATTTTTCAATCCATATCTTATAGTCTGGTGGGGTTGTTATTTCCATACCTCAAGTATATTTCGGGCTGCTGTGACTATCCGGCAAAGTCATGTTTTGACACTCCCTTTATTTGTGTTTGGTCACCTTGGCAAAATGGGAATTTCTATCGCCTTCCGCTGGTGCCCTATAATTTTTTATCCAAAATGGTTGTATCAAATTACATTCCCATAGCACATGTAGGAAAGTCCTTGCCTTTGCTCCACACTTCCAACACAGATTATTAGGGGAACCCATCCAATGGAGTCCAGAGGGGCTAAAGTAAAATAAAATGTATTCACGAGTTTGCTACTATTCTCTGCCATTGACTTAGTTCACATTGCAAATCCCTCTGCCATATAGTCTCCTGGCTGATTTTTATTGACAGAGACAGTGTGAAACAGCATTTAACCAGCTAATGGGACATAGCGTGTTTGTTTGTCACTGCTGCTGTTTTTACTTCTAGGGCTTGTTCCGGTGTTTACTAATCATGAAATGAGGAAAACTATGCACACTGTAAGTGTTCACTTTTATTTCTGTCAGAAATCAAACCAAATATGTTTAACCCTTAAACCCTGATGGTGTTACCAGTGATACATTCGTGCTAACTGGAGTAACCTAATTCCGTGACTCTTTGCACTGAGAAAACATTGAACGGTTCCTGAAAACTGAGAAGTTGCACTGGGTTGTACTACGTGTTGTGAAGAAGGAGCTAGGAGAAAACATCGATTCCACGGTACTCCAGCTAGCGTGAGTGTATCACCGGAGACACCATCGGGGTTAAAGGGTTCCGTATGTTTGAGTTGAGTTTATCCGTGACAACCTCATGGTAAAAATCTCAAGTTCTTGTCCTACTTCTGAACACTTTACTATGATTTATATTGAATTTTCTTCATTGTCATTTTATTTATTATGTGTACACAAATGTACTTGATACTTTTTACACCTCTGGTAAGATGCTAAACTGCATTTTAGTTTTTTAAAAACATTTAGACTCACGAGTACACTCAGCCTCATTTACAGTGGAGACGAGCAATGAGGAGAATAAATAACAACAAAATAAAAAACAACAAGCAAAAATAAGACAAGACAAACACTATTTACACAGAGTAAATAACATCGGATAAAACAAGTACCAAATAAGTAGTTGCTAATGATTTAAAATGACCAAGAGGGACAGGTGAATTTAGCTTTAGGTGTTTTTGAATATTTAATTGTTGGATAATATGCAGCATAAGCAGAGAAGACAGACCTCCGTAGCTCAGGGCGGAGTTAATGGACGCATCCAGGTACGAGATGCATTTGGTTGTTGAAGTACAATGACAATAATGTTGAATCCAATAAAAACTAATCTGGTCTAACATATATAACACCACACATAGAGATGGAACACTTCTATGCTGCATGTTGTCATTTTTCAGTGAACCCGTTCGACACCCTTAAGGTGCATTTGACACGTGCGACTGTCTCCAATAGCCATTTAATTAAGCAGCTCTGCGGATCAGGCAGGAAACTGCTGGTGTAAGCAGAAGAAAATATGAACGACATCAACCTCTATAACTACAAACGAACAACAGCGGCTGCTGACGTGTGACAGCATCTTGTTTCTAAGAGCGCAGCTCAGCCTGAATTAATCAGCCAAACCAGTAAATTGGTTGACCTCTCCGCTCGGTGAAGTCAGTGCATGTGCCTGTCACCATTTGTTACCCAAGTGTTTCATTGTAATTAGTTGACTTGTCTTGGTTGGCAATTAGTTATAATATACATTACTTACTTTAAGAAAGAAGGATGAGTCTCTCCCACACACACATACACACACACACACACACCACACACACACACACACACACACACACACGCACACACACCATCTTGGGGCAAAGTAAAGGAAACACAAATAAGAAGGAGGGTAG
>CAAKHB010002389.1:35273-52640 GCA_901007665.1 Aeoliscus strigatus
GGTGGGGGGGGGGGTGTTTTTTTTTTTTTTTTTTTTTTTTGGTTCGGCAAATGCAAGGCGGCAACACAGACACGATGAGAGCATGCAAAAGAATAAGGTGGAGGAGAAAAAGAAGAGCAGTGTTGATTATGTGAAACTGACAGAAAAACAGAAACTGACATGCAACCAGAAGAGGACAAGAAGCAGGACACTGAAACAGAAACAGCAAGAAGCGGTAAAAGCGGTATGTACGGAGTCTTTTTTGACCCCAGAAAGAAAATTGTCACTGCTGTCAAATGAGAGGCAAACAGAAATAATGCCAGAGTGCAGAAATAATCCTTCTTCTGTGTTTTTTGTAATTCCTGTGCTCTTGTTGTCTGAGCAGTGACAGCGCCAGTATTACTTGTCAGAATGGAAACCACCATTGATTGCACTGTGGCCATGACATAGCAGCTTCCCACCTCTCTGGGACATTTCATCAATGTTTGAAGCTGAGGTAGGACACGCTGAACAACAACAACAAAAAAAAAACAATTATGCATTTCACTGATTTTTTAATCATTTTTTTCCCTCAAATGTTTGGTAATTAGATGAATTGGTGACCACAACGTAATTAGCGAAAATGAAAGCAGATTCAGACAAGGATAATGAACACAAGAGAGCACAAACATCTTAAGAAACACAGCCAGAATGTGTTTGCGAGTTCCCACACAAGAGTGTGGGCGAAGCGGGCAATGAAAGGCTAATCTACAGGAGAATGAGGAGAATGAAAGACTGCAATGAATTGTTAAGGTAGGTTGTAGTGTAGGCGGTGTGAATAAACAGGTCTTGGATCTTCAATTGAATAGCGAGACAGTGTCTGATTCACTGATGACAGGAAATGTGTTTCATCTACAAAGGGAAGGAGGCGCTCCTCCACTAACCGCTTCAGCGATGTATGTTATTGTACATGGAATAACAAGAGGAAATGTATGGGCGATGGGGTGGGGGTGGGGGTCTAGAGCTCTAGTAGCTGCAGGTTGGGCTACGCCGTACATTACGTCACTGGAAACATATCAACTATGGTGTACATATGACATCACTTTCACATGTGAGACTGGAGCTTGGTCAAGTTTCAGCATTGAAAGATGTCACTCAGTCTGGGCTGGAATCTCACAGGCTGCCATGCTCTCTCAGTTTATCCCATTTTTGCCTTGGTCAACAATTCCTCCAATCTTTTCTGCCTCTTTCCAGGTGCCTGCTGCTCGAGTAGTTCACCTGTGGAAACTAGTACCAATGTGGCACTGAACGTAGCGACAGGAGATAAATAATTCAAACGCCACTCAACCACTCGAGTATACATATGAAGTTTGGTCTTTATCATGCTTCAGTCCACATCAATCCACTGGAAAACGAGACCAAACGTGGCGTCTGTTTATACATTATTATGATATTGCACTGAACAGAAGTGGTCCCATCACGATGAAGGGATATGGGCTATTTTTTGTGTTTTATTTGATGTGAAAAAAATTTCCGAGTCTGGCTGCTGCTCCTTTGCATCGAAAGGAGCCAGGAGTGGTTTCAGGCATCTGCTAAGGAAGCCTCCGGTCGCTCTCCAGACGCCTCCCAGGGGAGGTGTTTTGGGCATGTCCGTCCAGGAGGAGACCTTGGGGCCGACCACACTGGAGTGATTATAGCTGGCATCGGAACGCCTCGGGATAGCCCCCGGAAGAGTGGTGGATGTGATGGCAGAGGGCAGTCTGGGCTCAACTGCAGCAGGATGCTGCCATCACTGCCATCATTTCTTTTGTAATGTTAGTGACTTTTTGTTTTGGGTTTAAGGATACGACTTTTGAAGGGCGGACCTCTATGCTCTATTACATAGTTTCATAGCGCGAAACTAAACGTTAGGTTTTTGTTAGCGTCTATAGTAGATGCCTTGTTTCAAGAAATCTACATCTGACAGACAAGATCATTTAAACAGAGTTACATATTGTTTTGCCATGTGTCTTTGAGCTTTTATGGAAATTCAACTAATGAATGGAATGTTCTGTCTGTGATTATGAAACTTTCTTGTCTGAATTCAGTTCATCAGTAACCCTGTTTTGTGGAACAGGTCCCTGATGCGTTCCACCTGTGTCTTTTTTTTCACCATCCTCCTTCACTTCCTTGTGTTCATCCAATCAGCTGCCTGCGTTCCCTCACGCGTTCCTCCTGCTTCTCGTTCATACTCGTTTGCCAGTTGTATTTAAGTTTCCATTCAGGCTTGTTGTTCGTCTGGCACTCGCTCCTGTTGTGCTCCTGTTGTGTCGGTTTCCATGTCAGTTTATTTTGTGCTTGTTTTTCTTACTGTTGAAAAGACATTGGTTTGATTACTGGTCGTAGCATGTCTAGTTTTGTCTTTAGTTTTTGCAGCACCAGGGATTGTATATATTCAGACAATAGATTCCATATAATAAAGTACAATTTTTACAACACTGCTTCAAGGCAGACTGACTGTTGAAAATATGAATGGAGGGACTAGTTCTAATATTGATGGTGGAAGATACCCAATAACCCCTGAACTCGCTCTGGGAGCATGGATCTAAACTACTAATGAGTTCAGAGAGAAACAGCTCTGCTTCGAAAAGAAAAAGAGCAAAATCCTTAAAATCAATTGTGTATTTCACTGGTGGTGATCTCAGAGCACCCAGTTCAGGGATGATGTGTTTAACGTTCTCCCAGTGACCCGGGATCTATAAAATCTAATTAGAGCAGAACCTAACTGAGGTCCTCAATCATCGCTTCGAGGAAAACCGCTGCCAAATGGGTATTTACAGTATCTGAGAGAGAGAAAAAATCATTTTGTCTGTTTGGCGAGGCAGCAATCAACAGAAGTCTAGAAAATAACCACCATAAATCAAGATGGCGTGATGCCCACGCTTCTGTCCAACACTGCTGCCAAGACTGTTCCTGTGATGCCTACTCTGCTCCGAACCGGACAGATCGGAAGAAATATGGCGGCTGATGACAGCAATGGCTGTCAGATGAGCCTCTTCATCAGCACAGACGCAGGGCGGTGACTCAGAGGACGTCTGTGCATTAGTATCTATTGTGGTGGATTCAAACTGTATATGTGGATGTAATTGAGTGTTTGCGGTTATGAATTTACTGAGGTGAACTGAGCGCTGATTGGGTTTATTGGCTTCCGACAGACAATCGATTCAGCTGCAACACAGATCTACTCTGTCGAGTCTTGTCGTATGAAAGCTTGTTTTAACTCCTTGGCTCAGCTGCTCTCGTGAATTAATCGCGCTTTGAATGAGCCAATATTTCACTTTCTCAATCACTATGTCCCATCTACCAGTATTATATCAATTAGCCGATGTTTGCTATCATTCAGATATTTCTTTCTTCCTTGAGTGCAAGTTAAAATCTGAACTCAAATCAGTGTAAGAAGCTTTTTTCACATAACTGAGGATTTTTCCTTTTTCTTCTGTCGTCCTTTTCTAACACTCATGATCTAGAGTCCTAATAATGTACATTGCGAACGCTGAAAAGCAAAGCAAAGGGGCAAGAGTACAGTAAGAGCAGTAGGTCCAACGTTCAGCTCTTCACCAAGAAAATGGGTGATAAAAGGGAAATAGAAAACTCAACTTAATTTTGTATAAACTAATATGAAATCACTGCTCATGATGGAAAACAATGTTAATATCTCTGTCAGTTTATTGCACTGAAAACAACTGAAGCAGCATCCATTGACTAACATCGATCTGTGTTTTGTTTTTGTCATGCAGTGACAGATGCTGGCACCTTCAGGAAGCATCTAATTGAAATACTGTCAAATGTGGAATGACTGATATGAAGATATTGTAATGTGTCCATTCACTCTTCACATTGATTAATATTTACGTTTCAATAACTTGAATTTCAGTGACAGTCGTTGTCATGCGTCGGGCCGCTCACCTTGGCTTTATTGATGGTGCAGTGCAGTGCATTGTTCTCCTGGTCGTACAGCAAACTGAAGTCCAAGGTCCCCAGTGTAGCTGTGAAAGATGGAACAGAGAAGGAAACTAGTATCAGGAGAAGCACCAAGGCGTAGAAAGCTATCGTCATTCAAACCAGCGGCCCTGATGCAGCTCATCATCATCATCATCATAAGAAGCGTTATCAGGACACATTAGGACAGTTTGCGCTGCCACTGCCTGTACTGTTCAGGAGCCCCTAGGTTATCTGTAAACCTGTTGATACAGGCACTAACAGGTCCATGTCTACACGGAGACAGAACTGGAGTCGTTTTTAAAAAACATTTTCCATACACGTGGAATCGTCTCTAGAAATGCGCACATCCACACAAATCCGGCTCATTTGGGCTCAAAGGCTGATTTCCATCTCCATACGATAGACCTTTGCCTTTTTTTAATTTTGTTTTTTAACATTTGTTTTGGTTGATTCAGTGAATTAAATCTTTTGGTTTGTTCACAAAAACAAGACATTTGACAGGTTGTCATTGGGATGTTGTCACGTTACTCCAACGTAACGTGGACACTTCAGAAACGTGGTCTGGTCACCTGACAGGAAGCTCCTTGACGGAGGTAACACATTTGCTAAAGCACCCTCGAGTCTTCAAAGAAAGTAAATGGGATGCTCTTGACTCAAATGTTCTGCTGCTTGTGGAGGTTGATAATTAAAATATTGCTGCATTTTCATCAGCACACTCCACAAAACAGAACATAAATGAATACCTCTCAAAAGCCTTTCTTATCTGCAGCACTGTGCTGCATAAATAATTTCAATTATAATAGCTCTGACCAAATTAGCCATCAGGAAATAAAATTAGCAGGTGGATGGAAGACGGGCTGGTTTTGTGTGCTTCTTTAATTCACTGCTAAATTCACAAGCTCTTACAGAGAATCCAGCTCGGTAATTATAAGTCGAGAGCGGAGAGAGAGAGGAAGCTGCAGTGGTCAAGATTTTCTTGGAGCTATGAAGGATCGAGGCTTTATTCAGGAGGTCTGCATTAAACTGCCTCCTCGATAACATGTTGGTTAGCCACTCTGCATGCACAAAATGACTTGCTCCACTCAGCAGCTACGACTTCTTATTAAAAGCTACAGTGCTGAGAAGTGAGGAAAAAATAAACCGACGTATGGCTTCATCTCATCCCCTCAAGAGGCAACAAAGCACTTGTGTCGAAAAGGCATTTCAGCCACACGAGAAAACACGTGTGGGCTTCCTAAGTGTTGTTAAATAACACCCTGTTATTTTTTTTTTCTCCACACATTTATATTTATATCAGGAGTGAAAAGAACCAATTTCTGAGGCTGCATCACCACCTCCCTGGTTTACCTTCTCTTAAATTGGCTAAAATCAATATTTTTTTACATTAACAGTTTATGAAATGACATCAGAAGAGCGTATTGATCCGCCTAGAGAGAATTATAACACAACCCCTGCAGCTGTGTTTGGCTTTATGGCAAATTTCAGCTCAGTGATATTTAATCTCAATGTCTTGGCTCATATTTCTGTTTTTATAGCAGAATACCTGGCCACTGCTGGTGGATCATGATGTGGTTCGGTGCACAGGTAGTGTGGGGATGTTTCACGTTTGGCCAAGAGCAGGTAAAATCGCCCACAGAAACATTTTGTAGGAATGTGATCCGCAGCAGGTTGGCTTCGGAGCCTCATAGCAACATGATGTCGTATGAAAATCAACAGCGAATCATTGGATCCTATTCCTACAAATGTAACAAAAGCTAAATGGAATTACTAATCACTGTTTATTTTTCATCTGATTGACCATTTTTTATATTCTAAAGCTCAGTATTTTTGTCTGTACTCTGAATAGATGACAGGAGTAAAGCAATAATTATTTTTTATCACAACATTCTTGGCAATGAACTGAGTAATAGAACATAATACTGATGCCCCCATTGCTCTGAAACACAACTTTGGAATAGTCCAGTTTGACGTTCGGGAATATCAGTCAACTGATTAATTCATAGGCACGCTGCCTGGAAAGGTGTTGAATCGATGGTGTGCCAAAAGACAGACATCAGCTTTGGAGGTAAATATGAGGAAATATAAAGGTGTGTATAGATAAAGATAGTCCCACTGTGCAGAAGATTTTTTTTTGCCTCTTCTTTTCCACAGAGATGGATTGAGCAACAAAAAGGAGTGTTTCTGGACTGGACATATAGACCTCTGCCAAGGTTTTGATAAATTCACTGCAAACGGAGAATGAAAACCTCCGTGGCCCAGGTACCACTCCACAAAATGGTACTTAAGTGTGTCTGTGAAGGTTCTCAGTCATCCAGGTCATGGTACTTAAGTGCCACCTGTGGCCACTGAGAGAACTGCAGATTGCAGCTGAGCAATGTGCGACTTATCCAAAAACCTATAGGGTTATTTCTTGCAGAATTCATTCCAATCTTATTGGGGTTTTTTCTGTAAAGTAGCTGACAGACAGACAACAGGAAAGAGATAACTATTGTCTACAAGACTCATTATTAGCTCATGTTTCATTAGCTCATGGTTGGTCACCAGACACACGAGGACTTCCTCCGAACGTCCTCATGTGTTGGTCTTTATGATGGTTTCACACCTTACCGACACCAAGTGGGAACACGGGCACATTTGGCTCAGCTAGCAGAAAGATCATTTCT
The DNA here is from genome assembly GCA_901007665.1 of Aeoliscus strigatus. Taxonomy (NCBI): domain Eukaryota; kingdom Metazoa; phylum Chordata; class Actinopteri; order Syngnathiformes; family Centriscidae; genus Aeoliscus; species Aeoliscus strigatus. Next base: position 41,876 of record CAAKHB010002389.1, read on the forward strand.
ATTACATCTCCTTACTAACCCCTCATCCTGCCGACTGCAGTGTCTAACACAGCTCCACTTGCTCCAATAAATGACTTAGAAAACGAATTAAAAAGAGAGAACGCTGCTCCAAGCTATAAAAAGGACTACAGGCCATTGAAAAGAAACAGATTTTGAACTTTTTTTTTTCTTTACACAAGAGCTGAGCAGACAATACCGAGCTCTGCCAGTGGAAAGAGGACTTAATTTACACAGTCACACATTTGTGCTCGACGCGACACCACAGCTAAGCAGCGTGTTGTAAATGTCAGAGCTCCTTTCACGTCTCCGCTCGTGCTGGAGCAGCTGATGAAGGAGCCACCGCTGACGGGGACGGGATGTTTTCTGAGTGATGACTACTGTCAAAGTGGCTGTCGCAATACTCCGTTAGAGACAGCAGCACTCCGGCCTCAGCGCTTTCAGAGGCAATTCCCCCTTTGAGTGACCGGGAGTCACCTTGTTGCTGAGTTCATGATGCACTTGTATGCCACACACAGTAGCGTCTCTCAAAAAACGGACTTCAGGGGGATTTCACACCTGAAAGTCCGGACCAAAGTTTGTGTTTTTCCCCACTGTCTTCCCCATCCTTGGTTCTGGTTTCACTCTGCATAAACACCAGTGGACCAATGATCTACTGACGTTCTGTCCTCATTACTGATGTCTGCTGTGTCTCCCTGAACTGGACATTGATTGGCTGGAAGGAGGCTTGAGTATGACACCGTAGTGCTCAAATTAGCTAGTTAGCACTGTTCACCACTTAGCAAAGAAGGCGCTGTTATGGCATTACTGGTACAACCAGCTTCAGCAACATCGTGCCCAATATGGAGCCTGGTTCAGTTATCTTGGATTCAGATAAATGTCCTGGTCATGCAAAAGCTTTGTTGACGGCGGGAAAGGACAAGACGACTGCTAGCCATGCTGCCCATGTTTACTTCCGGTAGTGTGTAGTGACCGACATACCGGTCTGCACTACCACATTTGGACGGACAAAATTTGGGGTCTTTGGTCTGGATCATGGTCCAGGGGAGCTTTCACATCTGTAAGTTTGGTTCAGATGAAACGGGAAAGTCTGAAAGTGTTCTTCAGTCTTCTTGGGCTCACCCATATGTAATGGAAGTGCAATTAAAGTGCCATTAGCCGTAAACCGCTCCAAATGCAATCACATAATATCAGCACAAACGTATCCTTCAAACTGGTTCCTCATGTCGCTGTAAAAGTAAAAGTGGCACGAAGAAACTGAACGTTGAGGTCATGTGAAACAATGCGCATAACTCACTGACATACTTGCGTGGCTTTTTGTGACCTGTGTCATGTTTTCAAATCATGCGCGGGTCAAAGACGTGCAAAGGTGTGCTGCATTTACATCTAACAGAGCTTCGATTAATTGACCAACAAAAACAGAACCTGTTATAGTGTTGCGCACACATTTATTCTGTATTCTGGGCCGGAACAACTCACTTCATGTATCAGCAGATGTTGGTATGGTAACCAGTATCAAAAACCTGTCGATTGACTCGTCCGTTTGCGTTTGACTAAATGCAAAGAATGAGGTTGTAACGTCGGCGAATGCAGCATCATGGCTCACATTTATGTTAATGGAGGGCTGAGTATGTTGCCGCCGGCAGCGGTACGCCGACTCATTAGGTCAGAATAGCGTCGAGGTGACTTAACAGTTAACAAACCAACCAAACTATGTTTTAGAAGTCGTTTGGTCAGATCTGACCGTGGGGGGATGGGGAGGGGGGAGGAGGTCATCCACCATGTGTACCGTATAATTGTAGGCTAATTGGCCAAGTGTTAATTTGCTTGCTTATGTGGTGCTTGAATGAACAATTAGATTGCATGTGTTTCTGCAGCATCTAATTATGTCCCTCTCATTAGAGAGGCAAAATGTCACATGGGAGGGGGGACTCCAAAGACCAAACCAAAAAAGATGAATTCATATCTGAAAGAAGTTTGACCTCAGTTGTGTAAATATTTGAATGTACTCAGCGCTCAAATCTGCACATCAAATTCAACCGCATCATTCAGAAAACAACTGGAAGAGCTCAGGGGTGATAAAACCTCTGGAATTACTAGTTTCTTAGTTCTGGTTAAGAGAACATCAAAACTTTGTTGGGGGGTAGAGGGGTGCAGTTCTTTTTCCATTTGTCAGGGTCACACATCCTCCACTCCCCTGCTCATTGAGTATCTCCTGATATGATGGAGGGAGGTTAAATGAATTCAGATGATGCCATGTGCGACGGATTCAGACTCCGACACTTAAACTTATTTTAGTTTAAAACGTGTTACAGCTCAATAACACATGACACAGGCTCCACAATGAAATCTCCACTTTTGCTCACATTTTTTTTTGAGTTGGAATCACTGAAATGTGACTGCTTTCTCTCCATAGATCTGTCATTGATATACATTGCAGGGAACATACCGTTCACTATTCCTGTACTCACTGTATTGTCTTAAATTAAAAAAAATAGATCAAGTTTGTGCTTAGATTTGTACTTTAATACACACGTTCTCATATTAGAAGAACTTAATCAACAAAACCAGACTTATTTCAGTCAGTGCTCTGGTAACTTGGTGTATCTTCTCTTAACTGACATTTACAATGCTTGTATTTTATTCATTCGCTCCAGACGTCAGTCAAGCTGTGAGGTTTGACAGTCAGTCAGCGGCACGGGAAGATCTGTATTCCATCACGAACGCGACATGCATGTGCCTCTCCCCGATAACCTTATTTTCAAACTGTCGGCGGGGATCCAGCGGTGCTACCACCATGGCGAGGAGGAAACAGGGAACAGTCAGAGCATTTAACCACTATCTCTTACTGTCACTGGCACATTTCAACATGGAACATTGTGACGATAACCAAACTATACAAATAAAAGTCTTGAATTCCATCACAGAAAAGTAAACACAACCATTGCATGTATGCGAGGCTCAGAAGAACTTTGTCACCAGCTTTGCCCATAATAGGGGACTTATTTACTTGACCATAGTCATGGGTTCTTGTTGGTGTTATAGGGGGTGTCCAGCACCTTTTTATTCCATCATTACTCCTCTGGCTTTTGTTTCAAGTGCGCCAGGATCTGTATCTGTGATTTTAGCTTCATTTTTGTGTAGTTGGAGGAATTGGAGGCACATTGTCCATCTGTTGTATACAGTCTACGAACCATGAAAACATTGCAGGACACATTGACTTCAACACTTTCTACCAAGCCTTTTAAGTCTTCACCGAAGGCTTGTTCATCACCATGCAAACAGGCGTTTCATTTCAAATATTTTTAAACCTCACGTGATCCTCACGTAACTGAAACAGTAGCGTGACGGGCTGTCTCTCATTGCTGTGGCAGAAGAGGATTAGCACATTCCCCGTGTGGTTTCCTGTTCGTGCGCATCATTAACTCACTTGAATGCTGAATCTGCAGAGGGTGTGTGTGTGTGTGTGTGTGTGTGTTAAACCTGCAGGTTACATCACATCCCACCCACTCCAACAACAATTCTCATCAGATCTATTCCCAAACCATCAGCTCCTCTTCTTTCATCATCTGACTGCTTAGAAATATTAGTATTTGTGATGAGAACTGACTCACTTCTATCTGCATCTAGATGGGCCATGTCTTCTTTTGAGACAATAACCATTTCCACTGTTGCAAATGGCTGCATTGAAATTTCACACATGCATTGGGGGCGGGGCCCAGTATCATGTCACACAATTTCATCCGGATCACAATGTGGACGATACAAGCTGCTTGGCGGAGGTCGGCGCTCCCTGAGTGCTTTTTCAGTTTTAGATTAGCTATTTGTCTTGACTTGCAGCGAATATAATCTGCAATCAGGAATCACACTCCTACATGTGTGTTCCCTGAACACCACACCAACCTCCGTCCTTCCACAGATTCAAGACACATTCCACGTTATCACACCTTATTTAAGTCTGCTACGTAAAGAGGAGGACAGAAAATGTTATACCCATATTAAAATGACCCCGCTAACAGATCTGCATGTGAAAATGTCCTTACCGATGGAACAGCTGTCACACACGTTCATGTTTTCAGTGTGAACTTAAAGGGAGGGCCTCTCGGAGCCTGTGTGGCAGATCAGCAGAGCATGAAAGGGCAAAGGTCAGCGTCCTGTTATTGAGCTAATCCAGCGACGTGGGACACGTTTCATCTACACACACAGGTTTTCCTCATTAGATGTGTCACATGCTCAGGCTCATGGGAATGTGTTGCCATGACATCACACAGTATGCAATCGTCCATAGGATGGAGGGAAACCATGATGTGACAAAGCAGCTGCATCCCTGCACTGCCATGACAACCCCCCCCCCCTTTTTTTTTTTTTAACCCCAGTTCTGTCTTGTTAGCGTCTGTCAGCCTTCTGTGATGCCCTTTGAAGTGCACTAACTAAAATGAAAGATGCTATATAAGTTTGATTGACTGGCTGAGAGCTGCTGTCAACAGCCAGCGCAGAGTCTTTGATTGAATTCATTCTCCACTGTGAAAATAGATGTTTGACAAACTAGATACAGATTCAAGGATCTCTTATTATCTTTTCCATCGCTTTCAAACATTTTAACGCAGCTTACAGTTTCTTCAGTTGTCATGGTGATGACAGCTCAGCTCAGTAGTCAGGGTGTTTCATCTACAGCATGTCGAAGTGCACTGTACATTTTACCAGGCACTGCAACCAACTTTGATCAGCTGTTTTGGTAACAAAGATATTTATCAGTATTATACTATATTTTTATATTTTCAGAACGATTTATTGTCATGATTACCCACTGGGTCTCCATAGGCTGATGAAAAAACGATTTGCCGACAGTGCTGCCACACATGGTTGGTCGCAGAGCGAGCAGACACTATACTGTGTTCATGGTGTCGACGTGTTTCAAATTAGCATTTTAATCACACTTACATATATTCTTTTATTACAGGAGCCTCATTGTACAGAAAATTGAACACTATAACTTGAAACAAAATGTCCAGTGTTTCAGAGCACCCATTGAATTTCAGGGGATCCCTGAAATTTGAATTCTGTTAGTCCAAACCAGTGCTCAAACCACATTCAGCTGACATAACAATCGCCATTGTCACTGAGAGGAAAAACTCTCAGCAAACCTGCACACCGTCTCTGTAGATATGTTACACGCATGGTCATGTTCCAGTAAAGGGAGGCTTGACCACATGTACTTTAATAACTTTGTCAAGAAGACATGAAATAGTAGCTGAACCAGAGCAGATAAGACTCAGGCAGAGCCATGGGGCAGAGTATTATCGTCCAGGCAGGTGAGATATGTGGAGAGAATTGTCCTGCTCTGAATTACCATGTAGAACGTGGGATGGAAAAATACCTCAGCGGAGAGAAATACATGTGTAAGAGGTCTGAGGAATGTATGGAAAATATTAAATTTTCAGTCCTTCATGCATCGTATTATCGCAAATTGCTTGTCTGTTCTATCTGAGGCAGCGTAGTCGTTAGTGCTGTGTGTGGATTTTGTCTGCAGGCTACAAGGGAGAGAGCTGATCATGTATTTGGATAGAGGCTCACACTAATATCTAACTAACTGTTAAAGAGTGGAACGCCACTGAATAGCCAATGATAATAAATCAGAGAGATCGCAGGGTTTATTCAACACAATCTGTGATGACCCTCATTCTATTAAGTCCGGTGAAGTTGACATGAGAGGTTGAGTCGCTTCTGCTGTTTTATTTTTCTCTGATAGGTTTCAGCTCTGTCCTTCATGCGTCCTTCACTGACTGAATTCAGGTTTTTACACAACCGATTGCAAATGCTATTATTCATAACATGAACGTGTGTCTGCCCCCCCCCCCCATCCCCAGCCTTGTAAATGACCTGAACAAGGGTCCAAATCTGTGTGGGAGGAGTTGACTGGATAGTTGAGAAATCTGCACCAACTAAATTAGCTCAGTAGAGAATAACTGATAGATTTGCCAGAAGTCAAACATGTAGTTATTTCTAAATGAATAGAATAAAATACTGCAAAGAAAATAATAGATACTTCTGTGGCAGCCTCAACGCGAAATGTGTAAAGATTTAATTATCTGTATCTGTCAGACCAAACAAAGATTTGTCAATTAATACGTTTTGTTACACAATTCTCTTTTGATTGATCGAGTGAAAAATGTGGATATTTTTCGGATTCTTTGCTCCTCTAATGACAGTAAATTGAAACTCTTTGGGTTTTAGATTAATTTGCCCATAAAAAAAAAACAAAAACGTATGAACCCCATTTTGGGGTTAGGGAAACACAACAGCGTTTTTCACCATGTATCTATTAATCAGTGAAATGAGCAATAGGTTAATGAATCCTGAAAGTAATCAGTACTTGCATTTTGGAGAACTCGTTATTGTTCTAAAACTGGACCTGGAAAAAAACTAAATGACGGTTGATTTTCCAACCTCTTGAGTGGTAAACAACATTGTCAAAGAGACGGTTTGTCCTGATTTTTCTGATTTCTTATTTAAGAAGACATAGCCTCTAAAAATATTCTGTGGGTGATATCTGTACTCTTTCATGTCTGCCTCATTTCTGACATCCAACAAAACGGAACCTCATCCATTTCCTTTGCAGGGATTAATCAAACTGATTAGTCAGATTGACTCTGGAAGTTTCTGACCCGTGCACACACACACACACACAAACACACACACACTCCTCCACGATCATGAGCTAATCCACTTGAGTGGGCAACAGTTCCTCATACATATGTAGTTCAAAGTTCCCGATTGCTGTCATGTTGGCAAACTTTCGCTTCTTTGTAAGTCATAAAACTGAAAGACAGAAAATGAGGGGAGGCGTCGTCAGCCTCCCCAGAGAAAACTTATCTTTTCTACCCTGCTGTACGCTCACTGTTGCAGCCCACTGGCTTACGCCAGGGAGACGAGTACTTTCGCGCTTTCCCACCCCGCGGTATGAAATTCCGCCAGAACAGAAGAGAAAAGCTCCTCGATAAGAAACGACGACCTGCACATGCATACGACTGCCACCTTTCATAACCCCGAGGGGGAAAGTGTTTGAATTCAGTACATCTCTGATTCACTGCTGCTTCGGATCACATTATGTCGCACAGACAAATATAATCAAATTACACAAAAAAACCCAAAACAGTACATTAGTTATATTTTCATACAGCAGCTGTTTACAAATGCCATCATATTCACATTTGGATGCAATCGTATAACCCAGCGAGCATTTAACAGACAGCAATATGCAAGAGGAGGCTGAGTTCAACATTCATCCAAATGGGTAGAAAGTATTCACAATATGATATGATGGCAGAGTGAAAACAGCCTGGCAGGCTGTTGGAAACGATTTCAGCTCCTCACTTCCCAGAAGGACACAGCAGGTTGTGCTGACTGATGCCTAACAGACCTGTTTTGCACTTTCATTTTCACTGTGATGTATTTGGAAATTGGCTGCAGGCTATTGTACGTGCACATCTATTGAATGTCAAAATGTTTGATGTGAAAAGTAAAAGCAACTTAATATGAAAGAGCAAGCCAAAGGGCACAGATGCATATCATTTGCTACTGGAAATGATTTTTCTATTTCTTTTTTTTTTATTATCTCCTGCCTGAAACATATTGATATATTACTACCTGAGGCAAAATATCATATATGCATTTTTCTTCATTTAAGTATTTTACATACTCATTTATATAGAATGAGATTGGTTAACTAATGACGATCTAGACAAAGAAAGTCATTATCAAATGACAAAGATAATGTGAAGAAATGTGACACAAGCAGTTGTAAGGTGGCGGTGAAGCTGAGCTGATACAGGTAAACAGGGTGTAGCTTGTAAGAGATCACACATCCATCGTGCACATGGAGAACAGCCAAGGCATCGCTAACGGTAAAGACATGTTTTTATGTTCCAGCAGGAAGATTTATGAATATGGATGGTGCCGCCTGTGTCTCTAGACTGAGATGTACTGCGGTGACGACAAGCCGAGTCAGTGTGATGGAGCGCTGCTTGACTGATGCACCACTTAATCTTTCACAGTTGATGCCCAGCGGTGATCAGACACAGACACCTGCCTGGATAGTTGGTACATCGCCATGGACAGGAACTTCTACATAATACAGTGGAGGGGCAAACACCAAGCCACACCGCAGGCGTTCAGTGAATCATGTACGGAGGGCGCTCACCTTGTCCGTACTCTCAAAGCACCCAGCCGTATTCAGACTGAATATATGACTTCGGACAGTAGACGTCAACTCTTTGCTTTAAATCCCAACGGGGGGAGTTTGCTGCAAATGAGTGGATGTGGCACAGCTCTACAGAGAAAACCACTGAATGATTTTAGTCGTCTTTCCCCCTCAGGTCTTTTTCTCCACTAATTGCCACAGTTTGCCATAAAGAAAATCAAAGACCAGCTCATGTGTGTATTGAACAGTAACAATTCTCACTGCTTCAGCTTGACTTGTATTTAAAACCAGCATGCAACCTGATCCTATCGATTCCTATTTATTGCTTTCTGCCTGACCCCCACTCAATTTGATGTTGCTACTGTAACGCGATTACAGGCTTGTCTCATATTAAGAAAATGAGATTCACGTAGATGGGGGATTAACGAAATGAAAAACACACCAGTGAGACAGTAGGAAGAGTGTGTAAACGTATTTGCAACATGTTTATCTGGTTAATATATTATTGTAGTCTAAAGTAACAAAGAGGGAACCCCATTTTTGCCACCTAATCAGCTGGTTCATTACACATCGTTCACTAACACATCGTTAGTGGTCACAACAAACAGAGCGGTCTCCATTGCCCACGTTTGTCGCTTAAAACTTGTTGATGTGATACATTAAATGGCTGGTATTTATATGTGTATATGTTCATGGTTTCTGTATATTCACAAGTACTGTTGAATATGTACTCATTGGCAGAGAGCATATGGTATCAGCTGTCTGTCTTACCCCAAAAACCTGTAATTATATCTCACACTGGATCAGTTATCCCATCAGTCTATCATTGCTGCCTTGTTGACTCATCTCACAGTCATTCCCCATGTTGTTTTCCCAATCTGCAATTTCAACTCTGCAGCTACCGCACGCTGTGCTCTTTTTGGAGTTTCCTCATGTTGGCAGCACTGGAACATTTCCCTGTTGGCGCCGTCACACAGCGCGAGCCGTGATACACTGTCAAATCTGCGAGGGCTGATAGGATTGTTAACCAGGTGGTGTTTTCAAGTTCTGTCAATGTACTTCATCACAAACTTGGCGCATTCGTCGCATGTTGGAAGCCTTCTTGTGGCCGTGACTCACAGCGCAAAATGAAGGGAAACGGAACAGCATGCATGAGGAGTAACACATCAGTAACACAAGTCCACTGGCCCAACCTCCGTTGTCCAAAACAACTTCAAGATTACAGGATCGGATTGACCTTTGCCCACTCACTAAGTGCTGCCTCTCCTGCTGAGTTTACTAGCTATCGCAATGTTTCAACACAAGCATAATTTGCACTGAATGACTTCTCATGTCCAAAAGTCTCCATCGGAAAACACAACAGTGGTCCAGAGCTGAACCAACCTGAGATAAATTGCTGAATTATGCCACATACAGTACATTCATCTTTGTTTTAAGCCCAACGCAAGAGCTCAACTCTACAGATTAAGGAGTAAAATGAATTAAGGCAGCCTCAGACTCTGACATTTTGAGATCATCTCCTACATACACACACACAGACAGGTCAGTGGTTTGAGTGTGCGTGTGGACACATGTGTCTATCCGGTGCAGTCGCATGCATGCATTAAGTCTATAATATCATTATGGTATCTGCCTGCACGCTGGGTCTATTCAAACCGCTGAGAAACAGACAGTCTAATCTTGTTGGTTGCTAGGAACTGGGCAAGCTGGGGAATGGATGAGGCAGACAATTTTGTACCCCCATCAAATAGCTTACCACATTGAGCTAGACTTGATCTAATATCATTGAAGGAAATAAATGGGTGGTTGTGAGGGGGGCTACGCATTTGACTGGAAAGAATCTTATTAGAAAATGCACTGTGGCTGTATTTGGTCATCATGTGGATGACTGATTTAAGGTGGCGGTGGTCACGGGGATGAGCCAGGGTTTGGGGTTTGTCCCTGACATGCATTACATGCATTCATTTTCGTGGATATTTACAGTGATTTCCATGCAGATTTTGGGCAGAAATGTTTGGATGATGCCGTCTGAGCCGGATATTCTCTCATGAAGAATCTCATTCAGCCAGAATGAAAGCTGAGATACACCGTCAGCATGGAGATGACCTCCAGGCCAGCCCGGCACATCAATGTGAAATCACAGGAAGGAATTTCTAAAAACGGCAGCGATTTTAAAAATACTAACTGAAGGTGCGTCACACGTGTTTTTAATCACCAACCGAGACAGATGCACTCTCTGACAGTGACGTCTTTCTCTCAGAAAAAGATGTGCTCCTGCTGAGAGGTATTGAGTTATTTTTTTTCTCCAGCTCAAACAGCATTCAAGGAAAATATGGTACAGTATGAATCTGAAATAATATTAAATCAGGTTGACAAAAAAATGATCAAATGCAAACATTAGGAGTTTTGGGCAGCAGGGCTTGGTGAACATTTTTGCCCTCTGACTGCTCAGTTGCAGGCAGCAGTGGAACTCAGCCAAAATTTCTGAATGAATGAAGACATATCACTGCCCTGTAGTCGTAACAACAAATGGAAAACACTGCGTTCACATCTTGTCTTTCACCCCCC
>CAAKHB010002389.1:80854-99753 GCA_901007665.1 Aeoliscus strigatus
CGATTTTGTACAGTTCCTTCGACAGTGAGAACAAAGCAAAATGTGCTTAACGGTCAAAGATCCACTAAAGATCCATTGATAAGACAACTTTAACAACACAGAATATTTTTAAATTCCTGTCCACTGTGAACCTGAAACATCTGATGTCGTAGCCGTCTTGTTTGTTTGTTTGGTGAGATGCTCCTGCTGTCAAATAGTCTGTGTTCCTGATGTGGCATGAAATGTCACCACTCACTCAAATAGGGGTAGGGGACACCGGGGGGACCCACTGTAACCACATCCAACTGATCCCACTGAACTGTCTGAATGTGTAGAAAGTGAAAAGAAATTCGACTCACATCGGGGACGATGACCGTGAGCTTCGGGTTGAGTGCGTGGTACACTTTGCCGATGGCCCCCTTGTAACACCAGAACGGGTTGTAATCCTGGCTGTACTTGGTGTCCGAGTCACGGGCCGTGGTGAACACCTTGTACCAGGACGTGGCGTTGGTGTACGTCTCCGGCACGCAGTGTGGCGGCTGCCTAAGAGGCAAAACACACCAAGAAAGCTGGCTTTCATCCCACTTACTGTCCCAGCACTAGTGACTGAAAAGCGTGTCAACTCAGAAATGTTTTGTTTTTATCCAGAAATTGCTTGTGTTGACCAACACATGTGCGTTACTCTCTCTCTCTGATCTGATTAACCATTTCACCTCGCATTGGTCGGCCAAAAAATAGCGCCATTAATCATTCACTATCCTGTCTTGACGCATTCCACAGGGAGGAAATCACCCTCCTGCCCCGCCCCCCCGTACGCCTGTTCTCATCGTCCAACACTTGTCAGGGCCCTTTAACTGAATTCATCACTTGGTCCTAGATGATCCGAATGCACTCAGTAGACTCCAAGGTCTACGTCCTCGGGGTCAAGGCGCTCCAAACTCACACTGTGACGGGGAAGATGTTGCTGGTCGCCGTGATGGTCATGCAGGTGCTGAACACCACCTGCTCGCAGTGGCCGTGCAGCACGCAGTCGTCCGAGTTCCAGGAGACGGGCAGGGTGAAAGTGATGTTGATCTCTTCATGGGCTTCCCGGCCTACACACAGAAACATTTGACACCGCAACAGGAGCAGAACTTGTCAGAGCTTGTTCTCCACCGCTCACAGCTGCTCTCTGAAATATTACATATTACTGTGGTTCTCATACGGACCTGGAAATACATTTGACCTGCTACCAGACTTAAACCTCTCCAGGCTTGAGAAGAGGCCAGTCCTAACTAAAGTTACTGTTAGAGTCTGTGTCTTCTTTCAGCAAGAAACCAGAGTAGCAATATAAATGGCACGGCATGCAACTCCCCTGATAACGAACGACAAATGTAGGCCAATGCAATATTTATCAAAGAGCAATGGAGATGAGAAGATTAACAGCCAGACCTAAGAGTATGTGAGAGTGTTTGAGGAGAGATGTGTCGTTACAGGTGTAACAGGCAAAACGAAGACGTACGTGGTTGGATCGCTTCACTCACCGGGACTTAGTGCTTATATTTACTTCTTGTGTCAGGACGGAAACAAAGGGTGCTACGGCAAAGGTCGACACTCAGAGTGGCTCAGGGCCAAATCACCAATGAAATGACACGGTTTAAAGCTTGGCCTCGTTTCAAGAGTAGAGCAGATAACCGTGCTGTGTTTAATGTCATCATGGCGTCGATCGTTTTATGCGTTGAAGCTTATCATCGTCCATGCTGAGTGACACGGACGGCCGAGAGGTGGATGACAGCAGCACAGAGATTCAGTCTGACTCAAGGGATGCGGCCCTCAACTCTGGAGTTATTTATGTTCATATGTCACGTATAATTATTACAGGTCCAGCTGACCCGACAATGGTTTCTACGGGGCAAATAAACTGACTGGTGAACAAGAGAACTTACCGGACAGGCCAACTTGCTGCCCCAGCACTGTGGCATACAGGTGGGTGATATTGCGGGAGTATCCTCCAAAAGGACGCTGGGGGTCCAGGGTGAGGGTGATGGGGACTGAGATGTTGATGGAACCAGAGTCATCTAAGAGGAGGGGGACCTGGGTGCTGGGGCGAGCCTGGCCACTGGTCACAACCATGCTCTCTGGCGTGGTCGACTCGTTCAGGCCGTGTTTTATCGTTTCGTTCTCCGACACGCAAAAGTCCAGCTCATTGAAGCGGAGCAGGAAGGTGTTCCAGTCCTAAGAGCGAGTTGTTGTTGTTTTTTTGTGGGACAGAACAAAAGGGAGTGATTAAATTCCTTTGTGATACGTGATGCACTGGCAAGAATACAAAAAGCCTTTTTTTCTTCCCATGATTACTATAACCAGCACGATCCAGTATCAGTCCTACTGCCAAGAGTGAATTCATTTACAGTTGAGATCCACATTAAAAGATTTATTTATATCCTGTACATGAACGGAAAACACATACATACAGTCTGTGAAACGTGCATTGTTGCAATTTTATTTGCCTTTAAGATGATGATTCACCTCACCTCTGTCAACTCTGGTGACTTGATCTCCTTAATCTTGAAGAAATAACCAATGGTCAGGAAGGCGATGGCCACTGCACTGACGCTAATCATAAAAATGACCAGCGGGGGACGGTTGTTAATGTAGCTCCTCAGGTTGTCTATAGGGTTTAACAGGTAAACCTGCACACGGACAGATACAAAATTCACAAGTTCAAACATGTTGACTTTTAATATGTGGCTGAGTTTCAATCAAAATGTGATGCCAGTGAAGGTTCACATCTCTTCCACAGACATGGGAACATTCTAGTAAAATTCAACAAATGTGTGAAATGTTGGTTTATCTGAATACGCTGTCCCACCAGAACAAATTAGCACAATATTACACACAAATTACACACTGAAGAATGAACCAGTGCCTGTCGGGCTGGAAGTTTAAAGCTGTTTCCATGTTTTACACTTAAAACGTGTTCAGCAGGTGGAGCAAGATTTTACATAAAGACACCTCGTTAACTGAAAAGGACAGGGTTTATTCAAGTAATTCCTGTTTGAATTTTTTTTTTCAATAAATGGTGTAATGTTGCACCCCCGCAGCTTTATGACACTGAGTCTGACACTGGTTACATGTCACTGAGATAATTGGTTGGGATCAGGATTGTAATATGGTTGGAGTCCGGTTCACTGACTGGGAAAGCGGTTGGGTGCAAGTGGGGGTCATATAAGAACTCTGTGTTTATAGCTATCTACTTGTAAACACCATGTTCTTACTTTATCTGAAACAATGTCGATTTCCTCGAGGATGTATAAATCCTACATCAATCCAAATACATCGTTACCGTCTGTAGCGTTCAGTTTCACTTTATGGGGAAAAAATGGTTAAAGGTACACTGTCTGAAGCCATGCAAAAGAGATTAAATTCATTTAATTTGTAAGTCGAGTTCCTTTTATATCGAACAAGACAACGTTCAATGGAGACCGTGCACCGAGACAACACACCGCAGCCAGGTGACACAAGCTGTCAACCTTGTACCAGGAGACGCTAGCTAGCTAGCTGTCCCACTGACAACTGTTCCCAGAAATGACAACAACGGCTCAACGTGACTAACGCGACATGTTAACGAACAAACTTCCAACACAGACAAAATCAGACAACTCCACCACAAGTCAGCTGCTTTTACCATTTTCTCTGGCGACGGTTGCTAGCTGGGAGGTTTGTTGAGGGCCACAATGAAGGCAGCACTTTTGCTAGTTCCTGCTGCTAGCTTGTGTTCTCTCCCGAAGCTAGTCGCTCCTGAATATAACGCTGACGAGCAAAAGTCGTTGTTCGGTGGAGTCAGCCGGGCTTTCAATGCAAGAAACAACGCGGGCACCCCTTCCCATTCTTTGCTGTGTTTACTGCCGCTCCAATGAGAAGTACCTCTGGTGTACAGCCTAGTATAACGTCAACAGTAAAGGGTGCACCCTGCTGTCATCTCCGCGTATCCGCACTGCGTAGCAGGGACGCTGCAGCGCCTCTGTTTCTTATTACCGTAGAATCAACGCCAGAAATACGTCGTCCGTGTCATAGGCCGTACGTGCATGTACGTATATTACGTAGAAGGCGAAGGAGTTGTTGGTGTCCTGACATGTAATTAAGGTATTTTCGCAAATTAAAGCAGTATGGGTAATAGCAATGATACCGAATTCGCAGTTATGTGATTGATTGAATGTGCTTCACCTTTTTACAGAGAATACAATGTACTGTGTTGTGCTGTTTGTACAATCTATATTATGCCGGTGTTTTTGTTTGGGACGTTGTGACTTTGGAGGTAAACCCACATCCCCCAGTTTGATGTGTGCTCCAATTCGGCAGATGGCGCTAGATCCTGCACATTTAAAGTTCCTCGGCGTTTGTATGCGAATCATATGGTATGAGCACCAGCATGGCAACTTCTGTCAAGACACCTGGTTAACTAAAAAAACACCGGAAGTAGGGTTAGTCTTTCAAAAGTAAATACAAATGCCTGGACCGATGTGTGAAATTCTAAGTTTTTAATCGACTTTTCATGGGCTCAAAAGATTATAAATATACATAGAAACTGATGTAATTGTGGTTGGACTATTATCGAACAACTGTTATGCCCGTTGAAACAATTCCTTGGGATGGTATATTTTATTTTGAAAATTAAAAACGGAAATATTTCAGATATGTATTTGTTAATTGACGTTCTCTTGACTAGTGAGCTGTTGGCTAACAACAATGAAAAGGAGCAGCAGTTCAAACCCAGAACCTTAATTGCATTCATGTTTTACTAAGCTTTGCAAGGTAAGGTACTTGCGTGTCAAATACTAGTGACGCGTCGACTTTGTTTTGCTAGTCAAGGTGTAGCCTTTTGGCGAGGCTATTAGTGGGAGTGTATGTGTGCTGGCACAACGGCTAAAGCTAACTTATTAGCCTAACAGTTGCCTTCGTGTCCTCAAAGTGACACGTATCTTAAACACTTAAAAGTCTTAAATTGTAGCGAATGGACCGTGAAAACGAACAGTCCTTGGAGGTTTACGATTATCCCATGTAACTTGTTTGGTTAAGAACGTCCATGAACGAAATACTGGTGAATTCTAACATTGACTAGAAATTATTTCAATGCAAGATGTTAAAAACGCGGTCATGTCACTTGTAAACGTGATCTTTGAAACGTAATCAGACTTTTATGGTAAAAACATCAGTGAGCGATAGTGAAATACTACTTTAGAAATCTGAAAATGCAATTATAAGAAAGAGAAACTATCACTATGTATTACTATACTATATTTGGAAAAGTCATTATGTTATTAATGTTTGATATGTTGCTGTTAAATATGTTTAATATTTTCTTTTTATCAAGATTGAGTTATTAATGACATCTAACTTCTCTTAGGTTCCATCCTGCCCGACATCAAAAGTGGATGCAGAAACCGCTCCTTTCATTAGCAAATAGGACTTTCTGCATCAGTCTACGACTTTTTGGATCAAGTGCAATCTGTCAGCCACTCTGCAAAGGGATTAGATGTTATTTAGTTACTTCTTGCTTTAGAAGTCTACCCAGTTCTGTTCAGGCTGTTGGTTTCTCTCAGGAAATCTGCCATTTCTCCTTTGCACCGTATCAACGTTTCAACAACAGTCCCCGGCTTTTCCGGCGCCGGTGTTTCTCCAGTGAGGCAGACATGGCAGACCAGCGGTTCCTTGTTGAATATGCCAAACGTGGCACTGCAGGGTGTAAGAAGTGCAAGGACAAAATCCAGAAGGGCATAGTGCGGATAGGGAAGATTGTGCCAAACCCTTTCAGTGAGTCTGCCGGTGAGATGAAAGAGTGGTACCATGTGAAATGCATGTTTGAGAAGCTGGAACGGGCGAGGGCAACCACAAAGAAGATTGAGGACATCACAGATCTAGAAGGCTGGGAGGAGCTACAGGACGAGGACAAGGATATCATAAACAAACATGTTTCAGGTATGACACAAATATATGTGTGTATTTGGATTTGTATTTTTTTCATAAATAAACGCTGCCCTTCTTGTTTTGTAGACCTGATGGCCAAAGTCAATGCAAGTCCAAAGAAGAAGGTGCAGGCCAAGCTGAACACCACCGGCCAGCTAATGGCGCCTCCTGCTGACCCAACTGTCAACGCTCCACGCAAGTTCTCTGGCTTCACAGGTGAGTTGTGACATTGGAACCGTTTGTTTTCACCAATCACAAATGAAGAAACACAAAAAAGTGCAGTAAACTGTGCGCAACTCTGATGTTATTTAAAAAAAAAAAAATAGATGGTGCTTAAAGAATGTGTAAGATAGAAAGTCTGCACAGGATCAGGTTCAGCGTGGCGGTATCTGTATCATCACTTTTCCACTTCACTGTCCCGTCAGCTGCCAAGGCTGGAACAAGCAGCTCCTCGCCGTCCCCCTCCCCAGCCAAAGCCAGCCAGGGCAGCGTCCTCGCCACCCAGCTCTGCGACCCGCAGCACAAGGACTGTCTCTTCAGAGAGTTTCGAAAGCTCTGCGCCATGGTGGCAGAAAACAACAGCTACAATGTGAAGACACAGACCATTGAGAAGTTCCTTAAGAAGGGCACAGGTGGAGGTTGGTGTCTTTTTAATATCTCTGCCAGTGTATATTTTGCCATAAATGTTAATCGAAACAGAACCAAATGTTTGTCTCTGTGTCTCTGTGTGATTTAGATAAGTTCCATGGAGATCTTTACCTGACGGTGAAACTTCTCCTGCCAGGCGTCATAAAAAGTGTCTACAACCTTAATGACAAGCAGATTGTAAAACTTTTCAGCCGCATATTCAAGTGCAACCAGGAAGACATGGTGCGCGATCTGGAACAGGTGTGTGATCATCTCAACGACCACTTTCACTGACGTTACTACAACATGTCAATCGAGCCCGTTTAATAATAACAATCCTTTACACTGTTTCTGGGGAAATGTCAGTGCAGCTCCAATGTCTTTTCTTCCAGGGCGACGTGTCTGAGACAGTGAGGATGTTCTTTGAGGAGAGCAAATCATTCCCGCCGTCTGCCAAAAGCCTCCTCACCATCCAGGAAGTGGACGCATCGCTCACCCGCCTCGCTCAGCTGACAAAGGAGGATGAGCAGCAGAATGAGCTGGAGGACATTTCCAAAAAGTAATAAAAAGAAATATACACACACATTGTCCATTCCAGAAAGCAGGTTTACTGAAAATACCGAGGTTGTTAATCTTGAAATGAAACTGCAGAATTTTCACTCGTATTGTCACATTAACTGACAGAAATAAATCAAAACCAAACAGCTTTAAACCGTCCTGTGTTTGAATTTAGTGTTTCAGTAACCTTGAAAGAAAATTCTGCAGTTTTCCTCATTTCAGGATTAATATAATATATGATATGAATATTTCAAGTT
The DNA here is from genome assembly GCA_901007665.1 of Aeoliscus strigatus. Lineage (NCBI taxonomy): Eukaryota > Metazoa > Chordata > Actinopteri > Syngnathiformes > Centriscidae > Aeoliscus > Aeoliscus strigatus. The sequence goes on from CAAKHB010002389.1 coordinate 88,219, forward strand.
TTTTTTTCTTTTTATTTAACACATCCAGACAGCTCAGTTGGATGTGGTTATATTGGATCCCTGGTGAATGGTTCCTGGTTGTTTAGAGGTTTTCATATATCGTCAATATTCAGTCACAGCTTGGCCATCTCCTCCACTCACGTCCTGTTCTTACCACAGTAAAGAAACGGTCCCATATAAAACCTTTATTTGCATTTGAACACATGCAGCTTGTTGAACATACTTTGAAGACTATAAATGAAATGTTGATAAACAGCATACACAGACACATTTATTAACACTTGCTCAGTCACTTCCAAATGTGTCTCGTAGGTAGATTATTTATATATATGTAGGTTGTTTTGACTGAATGTGTCACATGAAATCATTTGGCCTTTTTTTCATGCTGACATGTCATTAATTCTGTTCTTGTCCCATGAAGAAGTCAGGTGTCGCTGGAATCAGTCTTGGCACTGCATTTAATTTGATCAGATATGTCGACAAAAAGAGCCTTTCTTGTACCAGTGACTTCTAACACCTCATCTGCTTCAACCGTAGATGCACCGGGAACGACCTCAAGTGCATCATACGTCTTATTAAACATGACCTGAAGATGAACGCCGGAGCCAAACACGTGTGAGTGTCTTTGACTTTGTCTGTCACTGTGTTGGTATCCGTCCCATTCCCGACGTTCCAACTCATCTGTCGCCCTGTCAATGCAGCTTGGACGCCGTGGATCCCAACGCCTACGATGCCTTCAAGGCCTCCCGTAATCTGGGCGACGTGATCGAGCGGGTGCTGAAGAACCAGCAGGACGCGTCCAATGGTTCGGGACCCAGGAAGCTCCTGACGGTGGAGGCCTCACTCATGACCCCCGTACAGCCCATGTTGGTGAGTTGCCGACTGAAGCCGGATTCATGCCTCGGCGTTGCTGTAAGATTTTCCGCTCCCGTTTTTGAGTCAAGATTCGTCTTCGACAGTTGCACTTGCACGGCAGACATGGAGGTGACGCTCCTCAGCGTCAGCATCTCTTGTTACCGCAGCAACGCCAATAAGATCAGCATAATTCTCCATCCATCTACGTTTTTGTTCAAAAATCAAATCCTGGACAGTTCGATTTTCACAGCAAATGGCTCCGCGAGGGGGGGAAAGTCATGTGACGTAAACAGTCCAATCCCAATTGTCGATCGATAGATAGATACTTTTACTGATTTCGTTAGAGAAATTCACAAATTGTCAATTTTTTTGTTTGTTTTCTCTTTGTGACCTCAGGCAGAGGCATGTAAATCCATCGAGTACGCCATGAAGAAATGCCCCAACGGGATGTATTCCGAGATCAAGTACGACGGTGAACGCGTTCAGGTCCATAAGAACGGAGACAACTTCAGCTACTTCAGCCGCAGCCTCAAACCAGTATTACCACACAAAGTGAGTGTGACACACACACACACACACACGGATCAGTACGACCGATGCATGTCAGATAGTTTCCTGAGGGTCGCCCTGCAGGATCAGCAGCTGCAGCAGGTACTGTCTTGGCATGAAATCCTGACTTTTCCCAAAGGGATTCTACCGCAATCGCTTTCTCAGCACGAGGAGGTAGCTGTGCACTCACAAGGATAAATAGCCCCACACATGTTCATTAGCCCCTCGAAACCACTAGAGGTGGCTGCTGTGCATGTAATTCGTCCCTCAGGGAGTCGCAGGAAACTTCACCATCCGGCACCGAAGCACAAAGCCGTGAGATTTAACCACGTTAAATGTTTATTGAGGCCTCCGTGCTGCCTTTTCTGGACGTGTTTCCTCATAATTCTGCGGTGATGTATGACTCCTTCCTCCAGCTTTCTCTTTCACCTTTAGTATTAATGATGGTTATCAGGAGGAGCATCCCTTACACTGACTGTGTGTGTTTGTGTGTGAGAGTGTGTTTGTGCATGTCTGAGCTCATTTTTCACCTCGCTACAAACTCGAGCACCTCCATGGAGCGAGCGTAGCCAGGGGCAGAAGGAACTGTATGGTCCAGTATTACACAGATCTGCTGCTATCCATCATCAGGGCTTCCCAGTGCACAAGAGCCCGGTTTTGTTTTTTGTTCATTTTTGCAGAGGGGTTTTATATTTGAGCTGGAAACAATTTTTAAAAATTTTGACAGTTTTCCTGACGATACTGTAGAATTTTATTTTTTTTTTAGTTTATTTTTTTTACAAACAAATTATTCAACATGTTTTTGGCTTTTTTTAATTATTGATCATCTGTTGGATCATAAAATGCACAACAGCAACAAATACTTCACTAAGGAGCTTGTAGAAAACAAATAAAGCTAAAATGCTGTCATTAATATCAGGAAACTTCTGTCACAATTCGATAATGTTTTGCTTGCAAAGGATCTTCCAGATATAAATGGTACAATTTTGGCTGTTTTTTCATCCTCATCCATGGCCGTTGATGTAAATGTTTGGTAACATTTAGTGGAAATGGTCTATTTTGACACGAGTGTGACGTGAGTGATGGAAGTCGCGCTCCAGTCGTCCCGACCACATGTCGGTCACCGTTTTCTGAGCTGCATGAGGTTGAAAGTCAAACCTCGACAGTTGGTGTGGAATCCTTCTGGAAACCAATGTGTGTGTCTGAGCCGTGTGTCACGTTCCAGGTGGCCCATTTCAAAGACTACATCCCCCAGGCGTTCCCTGGCGGCCACAGTATGATCCTGGACGCTGAAGTCCTCCTAATTGACACAAAGACCAGTAAACCTCTCCCCTTTGGGACCTTGGGGGTGCACAAGGTGAGAGCAGACGTGATCAGCCACTGCGTTGTTGGAGCGGGCTTTGTCTGACGCACACCTTCCTCTCCGTCCCCCGCTCCTGCAGAAAGCGGCGTTCCAGGACGCCAACGTGTGCCTGTTTGTTTTTGACTGCATCTTCTTCAACGGCGTCAGTCTCATGGAGAGGTAACGTGTTTCCTGCGTCCTTCACCGTCTCAAAAGCATCTTCACATCAACTGTCGGCACAACAGAGATGATTGTAGTGCTAAAGTTATACACCAGTTACACAATAAAGGTGGTTTTACCACTGTACTTACTGAAGATATACGAAATCTATTCAGACTTTTGGGGTTGTTTACCTACTAACTGGTAGGAATGCATTCAAATGCTGAACAGGAACTAGCATATCATAAACCTCAACGGTCAAGGGTCCGGGAACCAGCACAGACCACCGTCGGCCAACTTGATATATCCAATGTTTTTACAGCATCTGGTTATTGTTATACCATGATACAGTATATATATGGTACATATATAATCATATTGCCGGTCTGCTGATGGTGGCATACTTCAATTTGACTGTCAGGAGAAACCAATCTACCCCAGATGACCTCAACAGAAGATAGATCATAATGAGTCCTACTCACTAGATGGAAGGGGGCATGCTTGTCCCACTGAAGTAATATCACAGTGTTAGTCCAAATAATTGTAGGATTCTTTTTTTTTTTTTTACTTCATTCCAGTTGAGCTCATTAATCCAACCAGAGTACATCAATACTAGACTCCCACTGGATGATCCGTCTGCTTACACTGCTTTCTTTGATTACCGTGCTGATTTGAAACGCACATCTGTATCCACCGGTTATGTCAGTTTTTAGTGTTTGCCTCACCCCGCCTCACCCCGACTCACCCCGACTCTCTGCTCTACAGGCCTCTGTGTGAACGCAGGAAGTTCCTGCATGACAACATGGTGGAAGTGCACAACAGGATCCTGTTCTCAGAGATGAAGCATGTGACCGTAAGACCCCCCCCCCACACACACACACACACAGACACACACACACAAAAAAATCCAATATTTATAATGTACATACCCTTTATAATTCAAGGTAATTCAGTGAAAATAAAACTGTATATTCTATAATTGCTCTGGGGGTCGTTCCAGAAGTGAAAACTGCAGTTTTCCTCCTCTCAGGACGAACAGGGTTTTCTCTCCAGCAGCTGTGGAGGACAGACGTCTGCCCTATCAGACTTGTGTTTGTGTGTTTCAGAGGGCAGGAGACCTGGCTGACATGATAACTCGTGTCATCAGAGAGGGACTGGAGGGTTTGGTCCTAAAAGACCTAAAGGTGAGCCGCTCTCTGAGGAGTCACCGATACGACGGCATCTCTTCTACAGATCACTGAATACGCTTTTATTTTGGATGTGGCTGAAACATAATAATCGAGGTGTCTGCGGGTCACCGACTTTGAAGAAGCAGGTTCATTTTTCAAAAGCAATAACCTCACTGAACTCCAGCAGAAAGTCACTGTGCAAAAAATGTTCATGAGCCGCTTTATCCTACACGTGCAGCCCTCGTCTGTCACCTGCTGTTTCTCTTTTATCCTCTTTCTATTGGATAAGTTAGTAATTGTGTATTTTACAGGAGCAGCGTTCCAATCCCACCGACGGTCAAATCTATTTTATTCTCTTCCATTCTGTCCCAGGGGTCCTACGAGCCCGGCAAGCGCCACTGGCTGAAGGTGAAGAAGGACTATTTAAATGAAGGGGCCATGGCCGACACGGCCGACCTGGTGGTGCTGGGAGCCTTCTACGGAAAAGGCTCCAACGGTGCGTGTGTGTGTGTGTGTGTGTGTGTGTGTGTGTGTGTGAAGCCGCCTGCCCGTCTGATCAGTTGAGGTCCTTCCACAGCAACAAATGGTTCATGTGGTGTTCAAACTTAATATTAATACATCAAGTCAATGCCCTTAGAGATTGGAATACACATCCATAGATTCTTGGATAGATTCACATTATTTCAAGTACTTTCCAAGGTTATTCCCGATGTTGACTCAGGGGGGCGTTTTAAGTTAGTCCTTGCTGTCAATTTTGTAAACATTTTCTTTTAAGTTCATATTTGTTTTTTTTGTGATTTAATTTTAGTTTTTAATTTTTCTTTTTTATTTAATTTTTCTAATTTATTAATTTTAATTTTAGTGACTATTTTATAGTCAACCAACTCATGAAAGTTGAGTGACCTTAAATCATTTCTCTCTATGATGACTGGTCCTGTATGCATGTCCCCATATTTCCAGGCTGTTTGTAATATATGGAACAATTAACTTATTCCACAGATCCTTGATTTTATTAAGTTTTATTATTTTTTAGTTTTTTTTATTAAATAAAGTCCTTCTCACCTGTTCTGGCAGGTTCAGTGTAACGCACTGTGCTCTTCTTCCCTCTAGGGGGCATCATGTCCAGTTTCTTGATGGGCTGTTTTGACCCCGACTCCAAGAAATGGTGCACAGTCACCAAGTGCTCCGGCGGCTACGATGACGCCACCTTGGCCAGACTCCAGAAGGAGCTGGATGTGATCAAAATCAGCAAGGTCGGAGAGGATCCACTGCCAGTCCTGCCTGGAATATTGAGCTGATGTAATAAAATGAAAAATAATTCTTGTGTGTGTCTGCCCCCCCCCACAGGACCCGAGCAAACTCCCCAGCTGGCTGAAAATTGTCAAGAACTATTATCCAGATTTCATTATACGCAATCCCGAGGTGAGTTGTACATCAGCCAAGGTTTGATTAGTTAGGTCTTACATAGCACTCGAGAGTTTTTACATCACTGTGTGACGGGGGGGAAAAAAACATGGAAATAAAAAAAAAAAAGAGCAGCAAAACATAAAATGAGCTGAAGGAGGGTGAATGAACGTCCCTTCCGAGCAGACAGCTTGGTGTCCAAGGTCACTTTGGGGCCCAGTGACTATGACCTCACTGTGTTTTTATCGAATTTAACTTTTACAAGCAAACATATTACCGTGTATTCTTCAGGCTCAAGAGATGATTGGATTTAAAGCAGTAAAATCCACCAGTGTTCTGTTTACTGGAACAGCCCTGCTTCCCCCTCTGTTCAGCGTATTTGGCTTTAATTTGTCATTCGTGTCTCCCCGCTGCAGCAAGCCCCCGTCTGGGAGATCACAGGTGCAGAGTTTTCCAAGTCAGAGATGCACACCGCCGACGGCATCTCCATCCGCTTCCCTCGCATGACGCGCATCCGCGACGACAAGGACTGGAAGACGGCCACGAACCTGCACCAGCTGAAAGCAAGTTGTCACCGCATTAGTCCCAGCACACACACACACACACACACCCAACCCAACCCCTCCACCCCTGTCTGTCCCCGTGTCAACAATGTTCAGTTTGTCTGAAAATCACACGAGCTCAACGAATGACGACTTGGAAAAGCTGCTGCCGAATCGCCAATGAAGTTTTTTTTTTTTTAAAGGTTGAATTTAATATTCTCATGGTGATACATGATGAAATATGGATGAGGAGTGTGTGGAGGTGATGTGCTACAGGGACCGGGGGTCTTCAATCTCCTGTCTTCTGGCTCAAGTCCATGTTGTCATTTCATCACCCTGCTCAGGAGCTGTACCGCATATCGAAGGAAAACTGTGACTTTAAGGTGACAGCTGGACCCTCGACGTCCGGCGACGACAAGGGCTCGTCGGGGGGGGACAGCGGCGGAAACTCACCGGCCCCCTCGGCCAATAAGAGGGCTGCACCCAAGAAAACCAGTAAGTACACAAAAGGAAATACCAAATCTGGGTGACACTGCACAGATGTTCAGGGCGTCCTGGAAAACCTGGAAAGAGAAAAGAAAAGATGGTTCGGTAGATGTGTCGCCCTCAGTGACAGCCCGTGTCGGTGTGTGTGTGTCGCTTTAAGAAAACGTCACGTGACCGATACACGAGGCGCCCACTGTTTATAAGGAAGGGCATCTGTCATCGCGGTGCGTCGGTGTGCAAATACCCTTCACCTTTGAATCACAACTCTTCTCCGTGATGCGGAGCCAAAAAGACAGAAAGGTGTCCGCCGCTGTTTATTTCATCCTGTTCCTCAGGTCTGTCAGAAGTCAGGTCCATTTCAGAGTGACTTAGTTTAAATTGCTCATTTTATTTTCTTTACATGCTGCATTTGTTCAACATAAATTTAAAAAAAAATAGTACATAAGCAACATTACATCCACACTTCCACTTTGATTGTTATGACATGTTGACACTTATTTGACTATGTGTTAAAAATTTAAAGATGGAAGATATTTTTCACATAAAGACATAAAATAATACAATAACCAAAAAAATCTGATATAAAAATTGTTATTTATTCATTTTTTCCCCTGACAACAAAGAGCAGAATTCAGTAGCAGCGCTGTGACGTCCTACTAACACCATGTGATTCCATTCCAGGCAACAGCACTCCTGCCAAAGCGAGAGCCGTGAACTCTCCTCCTACTCCAGCCTCAGACGCTCCTCCTGCCAAGAAGGTAGCACGTTAACGGCACCGTCACGCCGTCTGCTCACACCGAACCTTTCTGACATGAACTCTTGACATCCGTGCCCCCCCAGCCGAAGAAGAGCGAAAGCACCCACAGCAACGGACAGAGCAAAACAAAGACAACCGCTAAACCAGCGGAGCTGAAGAACGACAAGGTGGGTCCTCAGCGAGCCGATGTGTTAGCAAATGTTTCTTAGCTAGCAACGTTTTTCATCACCGTCCCATTTATGAGTTGTTGTGAATCTGCTGCCCAGAGCGCTGCAGAAAAACGGTGTTTCCACGTTTCACTGAGTATTTGTTGGGATTTGTTTTGTGGGTTTTATACTGAATACAACCAAAAGTGTCTGGATTTTTTTTTTTTTGTCAAATCTGATTTGGCGATGAGGCTGACAGACAAGTTTATATTTAAATATGTGGTCAACCTGGAAAGTGTGAACACCGCCCCCCCCAACACCTGCTGACTGACTGTTTGCCTTCTTGCAGACGCTGCTGGACATCTTCAGCGGCGTGAAGCTCTTCCTGCCCGTCTCCGTGCAGGACTTTGACAAGCTGAGGCGGTACTTTGTGGCGTACGACGGAGACCTCGTCCCAGACTATGACGCCGCCTCAGCCACACACACGCTGAGTGAACCCGAAGACGACAGCCAGGCCCAGAAAGTCTCACCCAGCTGGATCTGGGAATGTATTCGCAAGAGGCGTCTGGTACCGCCGTGTTGACACATATATAAAAAAAAAAAAAACACGTTTGTGAACTGAAGCGACTCAGTGTGACTTAAATCCACATAAACCCACATTCACATCCTGCCTGTGCACACGCAGAATGTGTTCAGTCACCACTCAGGACGTTGGTGTTGATCATTTTTTACCCTCGTGTCCTTTTCGTCGCTGCTTTTACAAACAGCCGGGGACTAGTACGGTGTACAGTCCAGTTTTTAGATGTATCACAAACTACTGGTGATTTTTTTTTTTTAAATGATGTGAGTTTTGAATTTATATGCAGATTTTTCTTGGAACCTAACAAACAAAAAAAAGTCAGTGAAGCTCCACGGATATTGTAATTCATGAAACATAAATCAACAAACTGAAAATGCAGCAGAGTGAAGCTATGAGGTTTCACCAGCATGATGAATTATTTTTACTGCCTGAGTGAGAGACGCAGAGGTGTTTAACCCGTGCACATGAACGCAGCACAAACAAATTCATCTCATTAGGACAAACAACCCCTGATGAAGACAATAAAAATGCCTCTAACGCTGCCTGACTGCCATTTATTTACTACAAATTGTACTGAGTGTTTGCAGGGAACAAAAAAAAGGGATAATACGAATACGATGGAGACGGATCGCTGCGCTGAAATAATCACGTCTGCGAGGAGCGATGGACTCCGGTTTGAAAAGAAGCAGCGCTGTCATGTCTAAGACTGAGATGATACGCAGACTAAGCTCTCCCTCTTCTCAAGTACTTAAACTACCAAGGATGTTTTATTTTTCTTCTTTTTACTGCAGCCTCCTGGATCTCCTTCCTGGAGCCTTCAAGGATAATTCAGATTTACCTTCCTATCCCTGCAGCACTTCTGGATGCAAAGTGGATTAATTAGTTGTTTCTCCTCGATTCTGCTCCCTCAGTCGAGAACGTGAAATCCAGCTGTAGAACCTTTGTGGACATGTTCCATGGAGCCTTCCAGACATTTCATCCCATTGGGGTCGGTGCACTCGTTACAGAAGTTCGTACGGTTTCGCCAGAACTGCTTTGATACCGTGAGTGGTCAGAAACAGTGTGACCTGTGAGCAGGGAGGTGATAAGAGTCAGCAAACATTTCAGTGTCTAGGTAACACTGCAATCCGGGAACGTGTTTTCTTTCTTTGTACCTTTGATCAGACGTTTACGCAGCAGACGGGCTCTCATCACGAGTCCATTTCGTCCACTTTTCTCTTTCCCGAGGATCCGTCTCCAGCCCGACTCCACCACTGCAAGTTGAAGTCTTCTTTGATGTGACACGGCTGAGATGTAGAGCAGATGACGGCAAATATTAAATATTAACGATTCTGCTCCGTATGAAACAAATTCGGTCTGGCTGATGTTCATTGAATGAGTGAATGAGTTTTGTCACAGTGCTGCTCTGTGTTTATCTCTTTTCTAACTTCCAAACAGGAAGGACAGTATCACTGAGACCGTTGGAGGGAAAAAGTCGTTGAACACTGTCATTTTAAAAATAGTAGCAGTTTGTGTCTGCAATCCCCCCCCCGCAGCATTTGATTTTCCTCTCACAAATCATACAGTGCCATTACTGTCGACACAATAACATTAACAAACCATTCGCAGGCATTTTGAATGGAATCCCATTTGCAGCATACAAATGACGTTTGCTGGAATTTGTTTCTGCCGATAAATGTTCAGCTGAATAAATCACAGGCTTCATTCGGAGCAAATATACTGTCACATATACAGTACGTTTATGTGAAACGACGTCGTCAAACGTCTCAGTTCAGAGCTTGAATGACATTTTTGAATCATAAAATTCCATACTTTTACAGAGCCCAATTTCCAATTTCTTAAGAGAATAAGCAACATCTGAGTAAATATATCAGTGTATCATATATTTAATTATGAAGAAGAACACAAAATTACAAGTACCTTGTCAATCAGATAAAAAGGACGGTATGTTTTCGGAGACGCTGTCACACAAACTGTGCTTGGCACAAAACACAATGTGGATTGATCAAATTATTTTTGGAAATGAAGGACAGACAACCATCCACACTCAGTCACACCACAAGGGGGGGGGGGGTGTTACAGTGACCAAATAAGGTCCTGTCTGCCAATTAAGCTCAGGCAGACATACAAACTCCACATAGACAGACATTTTTAACAATTCTTTACAAGTGAAACACTGAAATGATCACACAAGTCGGTCATTGGTCGGTGAGTTGTTTCTGTGGAAACCACAACAGCGGGCGTCACCGTGGAGACGTACCTGTCTGGAGGACTTGACCAGGGTTGCAGAGCGTCCACTGGAGCCCATGGTGGGCGTTCCCGTTCGCTCCAGCAGGACGCGGGTTCTGGGGACGTGACTCCACGACGCGCCGAGGCCCGGCTGCACCTCCCCACTGCTACTTCTGGTTACGTGGTTTGTTACCTGCACGCCCACGCGTCATAAACAAGTCATTTTTAATCAGCTGCACCCGTCTACGCCTCTCAAGAAATAAACGGATGATTGGAATCTGCTGCTTCACCAGCGAGTTCACATGAGAATCACATTCAGCTTTATTAGTACTATGAGGAACCGTACAAGGACCCCCCCCACCCCCCCCAATTGATGTTGTCTCTAGTGAAATAAAAAACAAGTAAAGAAACACTCAGCAGGCAAAAACAAGACAATCAACAGATACATGTGGATTTCTACAGACACCGAGTATCACTCATCCACGGCCGTCATCCTCACCAGGACAGCAACATTAAAGTCCTTCGCCATCGTCTTGAGAGCTCTTGCCACTTGTACCATCAAGGACATGCCTGGAGGCACAAAACATCGCACGGAATAACAAACTCCTCACGTCTTTGAAACGTTCTTTGGTAGCTTTTTCCTCCGGAGATGGAGATGCTGAGACTTTCTTCAAAATGCTGTTTCCAACATTGAAACCACTCATCAGACTTTGGACTTTTTTTTTTTTTCTTTTTTAAATCAGGTCACAATCTCAATCAAATCATCAGTCGACCACGTAAACCGCAGCCATGCTAACATTAGCGTTTAGCTCAAAGCAGCTGATCACTGATTGGCTCCACCCCCTCGTCCAAACATGAAACTCTGGCTTCAAAATACAATTCATCTTTAGCACAAAAAACTAATTTGAACCGCTGCGCCAGAGAAAATCATTGAAATTCACAATTTTCTGAAAAATATTTCTGATATTAAATATTCAGTCTTTGTAATAAGGAAACTCAGCTGAACAGACTAGGGACAAACTCTACGGATCCTTCTAGATGATTTTCTTTGTATAAAACGTTGAAACTTTGTTACGTTCAAAGTCTTCTAAAGTTTCCACACTCGGGTGTGGTGTTTATTTCTCAGATCAGCCTCGGGTACGATGGACAGTGACGTGACTAGAGGAAAGAGAACACATCACCTTCGTTGTGCTTGCCCCCCAGCAGAGGGGCGATGACGGACGACACCGAGTCCACGATCACCGCCTTGACGGAGCCGGCGCCCGCAGACACCTGACGCCAAACGGAGCAGGATCACAAAGTCGGGTCAGGGAAGGG
>CAAKHB010002389.1:99773-114575 GCA_901007665.1 Aeoliscus strigatus
GCGGGGGGGGGGGGGGGGGGGGGGGGGGGGGTCGCCTGACCTATTTGAAGAAACGGGCGGGAAACGGACCTGCTGAAGCCTGCCGCCGCTGAGGCCGTGCAGACAGTCGAGTACGGAGAACACGTCGAACAAACGGAAGACGTGAATCCTCTGAAGAGCTTCCATCTGTGGAACGACAGGTTCCTCCTTCACACCTCCGTCTCACTACTAGTCAGCCGACGAGACTCGCCTGCTCTTCCGTGTTCCTCGTTTCCGTTTGTAGCATCTGGAGCAAGCGGCCGGCCGTCAGCCCCCCCGTGGTGTCCACGTAGACCACGTTCTGTTTCAAATGGTAGGAGACGTGCACGGCAACACCGAAACACACCTGGAAGACGTGACAAGAGTGAGAAGTGGATCCAGCGCGGAGATGGAGGAAAAAAAAACGGGTTCCATTTCTAATTCCTCCTGCGATTAGGCGGCGGTTATCAGGGAGGGAGGAGAGGAAATGTTCACCTGAGATTTCCCACTTCCTGGGCCTCCCGACAGCTCCGTTATCTCTCCGGTATACAAGCCCGAGTCCAGCAATTTATCTAAGCTGCGAGAAACAAGGGTGCGATTCATTATTCACCGCTGACATCCAGTGAAACAAACTACAAAGTCCAAGAGCAGTCGTACAGCAGCTGGTGATTCCGGACTATTCTGGAAGTCTTGAGCTGTTTGACCGCTTCCTGGTGGGCGTTAATGAACCAATGATCCACGGGGACGACTTCAATACATTTCAAATGGACATTAGGTGAAATATCCAACGTTACATGTGCTGTATAGATTTCCTAGTGCCCGTCTATTACGTGAGTTTAGGCAGTTCTGACCCCTGAAGCCCTCAGCAACAGGTCAGAGAAAGTTGGACGGAGTGATGAGTGTTGTTGCTGCTTTCTTTGAGTTATTCCTATTTATTTCATTTCATACTTCTGGTGCTTTGACAGATACGTCTGGAATGTGTCTGCTTTCGTTTCAGGGGTTGTTTGTTTGTTTTGTTTGTTTGTTTGTTTTACATGAGGTTCCACAGCGGTAGAGACAGAACTGTGGCGAGTGGGCCGACTCTGATGTTTGATAATTCAGTCTGTTGTTGTCTGGGTCATGTCAACACAACTGTTGTAACACAGTCTTGTAGCCCAGGTTCTGTTGTTTAGTCTGATGTTTACGTGGGCTGTCTGTAAACAAAGGTTCTGTTGTTTAGTCTGATGTTTACGTGGGCTGTCTGTAAACAAAGGTTCTGTTGTTTAGTCTGATGTTTACGTGGGCTGTCTGTAAACAAAGGTTCTGTTGTTTAGTCTGATGTTTACGTGGGCTGTCTGTAAACAAAGATTTCTGTTGTTTAGTCTGATGTTTACGTGGGCTGTCTGTAAACAAAGGTTCTGTTGTTTAGTCTGATGTTTACGTGGGCTGTCTGTAAACAAAGGTTCTGTTGTTTAGTCTGATGTTTACGTGGGCTGTCTGTAAACAAAGGTTCTGTTGTTTAGTCTGATAAGTAAGACGGACTCACCCCAAAAAGTCTGTGTCCGACTGTACAAAGAATGACGGCGGAGTACCTGTGCACCTGTGTCAGCCGGTTGTTTGTTTGGAAACAAATGAAATGAAACAATAGAGCGTTTCACATCGGTCTGCACAGACGTTTTTAACAAACTAAACGCCATGCAGAGTTGGACGACGTACATCTTTCCCCTCTCTGAGCCAGTTCAAGCTTCAAAAACCCTCATTTCCGTCGGAGTTCCACCTTCACGCGCCGCAGCTTCATTAAACTTCACCTCTTCCACCTGCGTGTATCTGCCCGCTCCCTGTGTTCACAGTGCATGGACCCTGAGCCATAAATCACTAGTCCATTTCTTCCTGACCGACCTGGGCCAACAGTGGCCAGACCTGTGTGTGTGTGTGTGTGTGTGTGTGTGTGCGCCGTCAGCAGCTAATAACATTTCTGAGGTACGTTTAACCTCACCCTGACAGTCCGATTTAATTTGGTGAACAATCGTTCCGTCAAGCAAGCGGACAGTGAGTGACACCTTTGTTTACCGTCCTGTCTTTCTAACAGTCCTGCGTTTTCGACTGGCGCGCCTGCAGAGCCGCTTCATCCATCGGTGGGGTCGATGGTGACCTCTGGAGCTTGTCCACTGATTATGTGTCTAGCTTTTCGGTTAATTGTGCCTAATGAGTCCTTGCTACAGCGGCTAGTTTCCTTATGAACACAGAGCAGGAGGAAAATAATGAGCCTGTGAGGTCAGACGCTGCCCCAGCCGAGAAAAGGGCAAAATATTGAAAACTATTATTAAATGATGGAGGGATTTCGATCTCAATCTCATAGCCCGACTGCATGCATCATAACCCAACCCGTGATGCTCCTCCAGTAATCAAATCTTTGCGTTCGACTCGGCCGCTGATAGAAACTCACTGGGGAGAGACGAGACGGCGGCAGAGTTGGAGAAGTGACAGAAAAAGTTTAGATGGTGTTTGAACAGCGCGTAATCATGGATGTACGGACTCCTACAGGACATTTTCTGCCATTTTCTTTTATGATTAAGAGCAAAAAAAAAATAGACTGAGTCAAATTTAAAACAAACAAAAACTAAATATACATGTTTTATTTGGCTAATTTGGAACGGTGACACTGATACAACCAGCGGCGCTCAATATCATTTTGTTTCAAAAAGAAGGTGAAGGCCGCACACTGCAGCAGCTCCATAGATAGTTGATGCTACAGTATTTGAGGAGCTACTGGACACTTCCTGTGTCCGTGTGGGTTCTCTTCGGGTACTCCAGCAGCCTCCCACCTCCAAAAAGCATGCTGATTGTTGTGTAAATCAGCCCCTAGGTGTGAACGGTTGTCTGTCTGTCCGTCATGCTGGTGACTCTCCACAACAAACAGCAACCGGAGCAAGAATGAATGAATGATCAGGAAAGTTGATGTCTGCTGGTCACTGGGTTTGTTTGTTTCCAGCAGATGAGTCCCAGATCAGTCAGTGTTGGATGGTGGATTCTCAATAAACACACAACATGTATGTTCCACTCAACCGGCCGATTTGTTTGAGGGCTTTAGTAATCGCCATGAAATACCCTTTAGAGTTCAAGTGGGAGCAATAAGTTGTGGTATTCAGAAATCCTGGCGGTATAGTTCCACCATTCTTTGCATAGATAACGACGCGTGACTGTCAGCTGGAGCTCTTCTGAAGCCGCGGACGGGAATTAGACCGTCCCAGCTGCATCATCGGCGCCGTAGGAAGAGAAGGAAAACTTTTTTGAACTCGCACCATCATCTGTCTTCCCATCATCTGTGATGTATCAGACTCAAACGCACCATTGGCCACATCAGACTCACAGAAACACAATTTAACCCCCCCCCCAAAAAAAAAATTAAAAAAGAAAGCTGGGGCAGAGTATTTCACAGACATTAGGAAAACACACGAGCCTTTTAAAAAATGAAACAACACATTCATAAAACAACGCTTGTGGGCATTTGGAGGAAAATATCAAACCACAGCATTTTTGAAGTCATCCCGTTCATGATGGGGACTGATGGGATCCGACTGATTTCATTAACACTCACATCCCACTGTGATCTCCTCTCAACCATGACTCACGCTAAGTTCCCTCCATAAACGCTCAACACATCATCTCGGCACCGGCGCTCCCAGTGGACGACGACTGGTTATCGTCCTGTGATTCGACGTAAACCAATAAGCTCCGCGGCTCCTGATACCTCCAGCATCAGACCAATTTAAGCCGTGTGTTTCTTTGAAAAAAAAAAGAGCTGCCGCCACACGTACACGCCGATCATCATCAAGGAAGAGTTAGCTGCTGCTAAGCTTCAGCCATCTGTTGTTTCTGGAGCGCTGACGAACGCCTAAAAAAAGTCACGTTAGCATTCCGCCGAGGATCTGTGCGGCGCTTGTGGAATCTCATCATGTTCGTCTGAACGTGGGATGATGGATGCTGACAGCGTTTCAGTTAAATCTACATCACCAAGGTCCTCTTGGCTTGAAGGTTAAACATCCCTGCAAGCTCCTGGTTGGTTGATAGTAGTCCTCATCTCCGGCAGCACTATTGTGAAGAGGAGAATTAGCGGGGATGGCCGTTGTGGTGTTATGGCTGCCCTCTCTGACAAGGGTGCAGAAGAGGGCTGTACTGCTGATGAAATATCAGGTTGTGCCCCTGTCGAGGGCTTTGAGAGGACGAAAGTGTTTGTCCTTGGGGAGAAGAAGAAAAAAAAAGACTGAATTTGTCTTCGAGTGCACTCCTCGGCAACATACTAGAACTGGGGGGTGGAGGGGTACTTTTTTTTTCTTGAATCTATTTTTCTGGTGGAGAAGGTGGAGAAGTCGTGTTGGAGGCAGGTTGAGTTTTTTCTACAACGTTGTTTCATGGATGGTTTGACAGGACGGTGCTGAATTAGGACTTTTACAGGTTGTTACCGTCACCAAGGAGGTTGTGTTTTTGCTGCCGTTTGTTCGTCTGTCATCAAAGTCATGGACAGACTTTGATGATGTGTTTGCGTAACAAAGTTGCTAATGATTTTAATTTTTTTTTTTACTATCAGTGACAAAGTCATGTTTTGATGATCAATGCATTGGTTAGAGGAGATCGAACGCGTGTGGGACGATAACGTTGGGTGGCATGTGTGGAAATGTGGACGTCTGTGCTCTCTGAGTGCTTTTCTAGTTAAATAACGTCCAAACAAATATGGCCGCAGTCTCCCATACGTGTGAATATAGTACTACTGTGTCCGACTGTCTCACGAGGACAAAAGACACATGGTCACCGACTCCATGACACATGCAGCTGTAAACATGATCAGCCCTCATCACAATTCAGTGTGAGTTGTTTCTTGGACTTGGATCATTCCCGCTGGCACTCGGCAGAGGTATCCAGTAGTGTAAGTGGCCAGAAAGGGCGGAAACCGCATCGATTTTTTTATCCCTTCCCCCGTCACTAACGGCTACGGGAGAGTTTACAAATGATATTTCTGCCACTGAAAGTGGCGATTACAGATTATTACTTGCTGTGAGCGAGAATACACAAGTGATGTGGTTTGTGTGCAGCGAACGACAAAGACAGCGACTGTTTTAGGCCTCATTTGGGCGATATGGTGAATAAATATACTTAGTTCAGTCAATATCCAATATTCTCTGACAAGTCCTGGTTTCTATACAGTCCATTTTGAACAGGGTTAAGTTACATTTGGTCATTTGTTCGTAGTGGATAGTGGCTCTTTCTACTTGTGATTTAATTGTTGTTTGAATACCTGCTATACCCTTCAGGATTTTTTTTTATAAGACCAAATGTTCACGTCTTCATTAAGTACAGTGTAAATGGTAATAGCTTATTAATACATTATTTTTAATTCTGTTACACACTGGTGGATCCATAGCTCTAAAAACAAAAACAAAACAGCCTTGTCACCACAGAGTTCAGATTTTTAACCAAAAAAAAAAAAAACAGACAGACAACCACTTACATTCGAATATGACCGTGTTGAAAGTGTTCTACTGTTAGAACCAATATTCTCACCAATCTCTTCCACTGAATCTGACAGACTCTGACTTCCACCAGGGGTGAAGATAACACCCCCACACACACAGTTTGTGCACATCAAACTGTGGTATCTAGATCCCAACAGACTGTAGCACAGGATGCTTCAATACAGTGGTTGACCACTCTAAATTTATGGCTATTAGACAGTGAACTATGTTTAAAAACAAAAAAAAGGGTTCAGACAGATTCTAGGAAATGTCGAGATGAAACAGATTTTATGTTTTATTTAAATGTTAAATAAGGATAAAACACTGTTTTCAGACACAATGGTACTTACTAATTAGGTTTGTTAGACACAAATGAGAACCCATATATCATTACTGTGTTCGCATGAAAACCTGCAACAGACCTTTTTTTCTTTTTTTCTGTGACACGAGTTCACCTTCCCACCAGTAGAGAGCAGCCCTGACACACAAGTCATGTGTGCTTTACAGACTTGGATTCAGTGTGATATCAGTGCACAGAGCACAGTGATTATGAGAAAACAACACGTGTGCGTGTGTGTGTGTGTGTTCATTCTTCTGAGACAGGTCATTTAGCTGGTGACTGGTGCTATGACATGACGTCACTCTGGTAGCAGCAGAAATGTCTCTAATAGTCGTTTGATGTGGTGCTTGTCTTTTCTTTTTACGTTGAGAGCAGTTGCTGCAGTCGATGTCACAAGAAGACATCGGCTTCTGCTAAAACGTTTCCTCAGTGAAGGAACGCAGCATTTTGAAAACACTCAGCTGCACATGTCACAATCCAGAAGCTTGTTCAATGCAAATTCAATTTGAAGCGCAGTGAAATTATTTTACTTTTCCAAATTGGGTCGATGGGAAGGAATCTAGTCACAGAAAAAATAAAAAAAAAAGCTAATGCATGATCCTATTGATTTTATGTGTGACGCTCTGATTTAGGACATTTTGTACTCGTACTACACTGCATCGTGGGGAAGTGCCGTAATTCAATATGCTGCATGAAAACTATTCATGGGAATTTATGTCGACCTCTATATGTGAACCTGCTTAACCCCCTGCAGCACTGAGCCAACCTTCAAATCCCCCGGTCCCTGACCGACAAAGCAGCGAGCGCTGCTCTGTGTGCAGAAATGCCGGTACCTGGGGTTTCCAGTGGGGAGGATGGCCGTAGAGCTCAACAGCTCTTCGTACAGATCTGCGCCTGACACTGGGAATGCAGCGTGTTGGGCCAGCAGCACTCTGCGGATGGCAAACAGAGCCTGAAACACAAACAGCGGAGCGTTCAACAGTCATTGACACAGAATCATCCAGATGTGATTGGTTTCTGCCCAGCTGAGATTTTATAATCACACTCAAACGGAAGCACTGGGTGGGTTTGAGATGGAGAAGTCACATGTGAACATGTCATACTGGAGCTTCCCACAGGGCATCCAGAAGACAGCGTTTACTGCTGAGGTTCAATAGTGTTTCGACAAACACACACAAATTAGTTTGCCGGGACTCTTCACTCAACATTCAATTAAACACAGACAAAAACATAAAAAGGAAAATGGAATGTTGGAGTGTTGCATCACTACTGGATATTTGTGCTTTTTAAACTCTGTAATGTGCAAAATGTGCTGCAAGTGTCAAGACTGAGTACAGATACTCCGTTCACAGAGGACGTACAACTAACAAAGAATCCCACTCATCTTTTTAAAATCACCTAGGTTGACTTCCATGCCACTTCCACCCGTTCATTTATTCACTGATGCACCATCTTTTTTCTTTTTCTTTCTTTCTTTTTTTTTTTTGCTGTTTGGCCATGCGTGCATCGGTAACAATTGTTTGGTAGGAAACATTATTCATAATCTGAAATCTGTTTTCCAGTTATCGGTACAAAGGTCAGAACCCAGTGTGAAGGAATTACTTTTCATCTTCCTTAGTCGTTTTGTTTTTATTGCTGCAAAATCGTTGCTGAACTGAAAGAGCTGGCCTTTCATCAAGGGTTCAAACAGATTTAGTATTTATAATTCACTTCCCTGATTACTTCAATTGGACAAGCACTGCTTTTATTATTGTTTGTATATTTATTTAATGGCTGAATTACATCATAATGAATTACTGTGTTCTTGGTATCATAATAATAATATCATAATAATTAATTATAATGAATAAATAGATTTTACTTTGACTTCAGTTGACACAACATAAACCAATTTCACAAAGAGACACCCACGCTGTGTGTGGGTGCAACAAGATATTGGCAACAAGATATTGGTCTGGGACTCTACATTACTGAAGCTGTGGGTGGTGTTTGATGCCGATGTGCAGAAAGAAACGCTGGAGTTCATTTGTCAGATTGTCCCCACTGGTTTTAACAATTACTTAACGCAGTACTCTGATTTCCAATGATGGATTTTAGAGGGTGTTAGAGACTCTGTTGTCAGTGTGTTAAATCCAAGTTAACGTTAACATGATCATAGATTATAAATAGAATACAACAGGATTACAATAATAATAATACGACACTGTGATGTAGGTAATACGTGTTGACTTAAACGTGTAAACAAGGTAAATAGTGTCAACAGAACAAATACCGTATATGACAACGAGCATTTCTGGGCAAGTTCTTCAACGTCCCATGAGACCAGGTCTTCCACTGTGAATAAAAAGTTGTGTTTTTAGCATGGAGCATCATCTTCGACACACACACACACACACACACACACACACACACACACACACACCTGTTTTAATATCGGCAGCACGCAAGTGACGCAATAATTCTTCATCCAGCCCAGGACACATTCCCTCTCTCAGCAGCACCATGGTCTGACATCGATCCCAGCTACTTTACGTGTGTTTGACGGAAGCACACGCAGCTAGCTAAAGTTGTGTTTAGCTTCACGGTTAGCTAACTTCAAGTAAGCTCTGAAAACGTCCCGGCCCGCCTACTCGTTAAATCACGGCCAAATACTCTTTCGTGTGCTTCATAAAAAGTTTAATTTCAAGTCCCCGAACAACTTTTAACCAAGTCTCTTGACGAACGCTAAAGTCGGCACGAGGATATGTTTTGAAAATGAGGCTCAAACGTTGGCGAGATTTCCATTTCCGGTGTGACGATGCTCGTGGTGAGTTTTGGGTAATGTAGTTAGCTAGCTAGCATCCGGAGCAATGTTGCTACAGCTACAATCAGTCAGACTGATTTTGTTATTTTCCGTGTACGTTACAAAAACGACTTTCTAACCAACGACTTGTTTCAAGTACTTCCACATAAAAATGTTTTATTATGTCATGAACTTTGTAGAATCATATTAAGACCAATTAACAATAATGACTTGCTGGGTCTAGAATAAACGCTAAACCTTACACGAAATAATCTATTATTGTTATTCTTGTTTTTAGAAACAGGTTTGTCATTACTTTGAAATAGCACAATGTTATTGTCTTTCTGAATTTTATTGACAGATTAATTGGTTTTGAATTTGCGGAGCATCTGGGTGGAAGTTCTGTTTTGGATGCATGATTGTGTCTGCACAACTCTCAAGACTATTTGCCGATATGACCTCAATATAGACTAAACCTTTTTTCCCAGCTGTCCAATACACATGATTTGTTTTTCTGTTACAATTATTCGGTACACTTAGACCATTCCTCCTCCACATTTTGTCCACAAAGTCATTTTGCGTTCACCTTGGCTCCTCTGCAAAAAGAATTTTATGTCAAGTGTGCAAGTGAACATGGCACTTTGGACACTCAGGACACTTATCTGAAGAGAGGTGACTCAAATTAGACAAGAGATCATGAACTCAGTACTCGTATCTCTAAACAATTTCTGTCATATCATCCTTTCTCATCCCTGCCATTATCCACTCACATGTTCCCTCTGCTGTTACATCATTTTGACATTCTCTATATCGAAAAGAACCAGCTGATTTCAACCTGTTTTAAACATGATATGTGAACCTGTGTGAGGAGTATTAGTTCAGACATGCTGATGAGCAGAGTGCTCATCAAGTCCATTTAGAATTGCATGGTTCAGCTGATTTCCATGGCTTTGACATACATTTCATAGCCATAGCATTGAGTATCAAATCACATTTCTGTCTCAAAAGAGAAAGCATTTGAAGTCATTTTCTTAGGGTATTTCTGATAAATTGGTTCTGAGGTCATATTCACAAAAACATGTTCATTTTTTAAACAATCTGACCCTGAAATTACTTTACAAATATCACAAGAGTCCAGCTGTCTGGACAAGGTAATATCTCAAGCCAGGTACATCGCCATGGAAACCATGTGGCACGTCAGCACTGGCAGGCACCATATCAAGCCCAAATGTGCGATAAGCCTCAGCATTCACTGGACCCCGAGGCCATTTTAAAATAACCACCTTTATTGCAACAATCTCCCAAATTACCTGTGTCATTCACAACCAATGACATGTGTAATAAAAAGAAGTGCAAGGGGGGTCGTCCGGAGTTAGTGGGAGGCAGAGCTCTGTCCAGAGAGCCTCCTCCTGTGATGATTTATCAAACTTAACATGTAATGAACATTTGTTTCTATTCTCGGCCATTTGCCCACGAGGGCGATGGCCTTTAACGAGCAGGTCCGCGTTTGTTTGAGGAGACAACAATGAAGTAAATTTACGGCCGCAGATTAAGAAAATGATTCAATGGACTCTCAAAGATGATTGATGATGAAAAAGGCCTCCCCCAGTCCATCACCTCACCGTGATGCTGAGAGGTTAACAGCCTCTGTGTGAAGACAATATTGTCTCCAGAAGTCCTCGTGATAATGGGTTTATATTTTAAAATTTGCAATCTCAGTCGGTTTATCTTTTACGCGGACAAAAACAATACATTTCTTTTTAAAAAGACAAATATTTGTGGGAAACATCTTATCACGCGTTTATAGAATGAGAGTGCGAGAGAACATCCTCTACCGACGAGCTTGTTATGTCAGACCTACTTGATAGGAGGGCGAATTTAGCAACCGCCTGAATGTTGCTCTGAACAATTTGAAAACGTCAGATGCCCTCGACAGAATCATAACCAGTGTGGTGGTATTTCCAGTTTGAACCTGGGATTCCTCTGTAGAGGGATGAATCATGAATGAGGTATAAATTATATAAAGCATGTCTTTGAACATTAGGTAACATGATGGGTTTACTCTGCATTTTACAGCAGGACATGCTGCTGTGCCGTGATTTACAAGCAGGATACTTCATAAAGAAAGCATGTGAACATGAGGGGTCCTCTCAGTATGTGCACAGGGGTTATGATGTACAAGCAGGATCAAACGCTGCCTTCCTCTGTTTAGTTCTGTCACAGGGATTAAGAATCTCTTTCAAAGGAGCAGCACGCCACATCGCACACGTTGTTGACATACGTTGCTGATTGTTCAGCTGAAACAACTGAAAGGGGGAAACAGCGGTTTGTCCGTTCTTGGCTAGGCGCAGCGGGACAACACTTCGTGGAAAAGGATTCGGTCAGCACATTACTATAAAAGTCATCAGTGTCAAACAATGTAAGCGGATCCTCTTGTATGTTGACTTAATTTCCACTTGGCCTGTTCTTATACAATATAACGTGGTAAAATGGAGACAACAGGAACCAGCTGCTAGCAGGAAACTGCCACAGTTTTCCCAATTATTTTTGTCGCATCGAAAGAAACTAGCAAGTAGTGCAGTCATCTCCCCTGAATATGAACAGAATCCAACGTCCTGTTATTACCACCAGAGACTTATCAGCAAAAGCAGAATGTGTTGCTTTGAAAGGCGTCTAAGATTTGTCCGTTTGCCACGTCGGATGTGGCGTGAGTGCAAAACTTTGTTTTTCCGCTGAGGTTTTTATTTGCATTTCCTCTCCCGGGTCAGACTCTCGCTGATGATTAAGTGGGACATGTTGGCTGAGGAAACAGCTCGAGGTTATCACCTTCTTGCAGAGAGCTCGCTGCCGATGGACCCTGACAACATGTTGACTCCCACTGAGGCTGTAAACTTCCCATCCTCAGCTATTTAAAGGAGGCTGCCGACAGTTCCAGTTCAGTACATCTGCTTGCTTCCAACCGCTGCTGTCATATTTCACGATCACAGAAATGTGCCCATCGTGAAACACACATTAACGCTGTTGTTTCCATTATAGCCAAGCACTTTTATTTATTCTCAGCCTAGGTTGTGGAACGTTTTCATCTGAATACACAAATGTGAACGGCACTGAGGTGATCATTTTTAGCAGCACCGATGCAAAGTGGGTGGATCCGGTGCCAGTTGCGTCAGTGGTGCTGACAGGATTGACGACATGAAGTTGGTGACGTCGAGGCCCTCACAGACTTCCGAACGGACCTGAACGCGTCGTGAGCCCAGTTCCGACATCAAAGCAGTCTGCGCTTCCCAGGCCGCCTGCGAAGGTGGCAGTTGACTAAAAACACATTTCCACCGTTTGAGAGGCACATTTGCATGCCATTTCACGGAGATTGCCTCACAGGCCGTTCAGCGGGGATTTTTTTAAAACACGAAGCACGGGCAGCTTGGCAGCGGCGCCCGTGAGGAGTCCTCCGGCCTGACTCAGTGATCCACACGGTATTTGATGAATGAGACCCCGAACAGACAGAAAGACCTGGAATTAGAACTAAAAATCAGTTTTTTACGGCCACTAGAGGACGCTGTTAGTGTTCAGGAGGAGATTTCGGCCAGTGATTCATTGTTTAAAACTGCGCACAAATCTGCACACCGCACTTGTTGTCGGATCACATTTTCCTCAATATTCTTAATAAACATTACAAAATGTCACTTGGCGGATGCTGGTTTAGTGCAAGTACACACACACACACACACACACACACACACGCACAAGAGAAAACTTAAGAAATACAATGGTCTCCTGAGGAAACTTTTCCAAGAATTCTCTACATGGAGACGTTCACTAATGAAGGCTGCAAACGGCACAACTTCAACCTCAGTTATTCCCTAATCCGCCGACAAGTCCTACTGTGATGATAACGGATGTGTTGTCCTCATCCGCAATATAACCAAAAAAACACAGTGCACGTCTGCACCAGGTTTCTTTAATTGGCAGTTTTCCTGTGATCCTGCGAACAGACAAACAGAACTCGTCTGACAGACGGAATTCCTTTTTTGTTTGTTTCTTATCTTACGCCTGCTCCTGTCAAGGGTCGCCGTTGATACTGTACTTCATATCTTCCTCATCATTGCACGTACCACACACTTCTGCTCATTAGTGGCCTCACCAGGGTCACCTTGTCCGTCGTTCCTCATCATATTTTTCCTCTTTAAACTCCTGTGAAAGAAGCTGAATGTCACTGATAACAGGTTAAGGTTTTAAGAGACTAATGGCAATTCAAGTCAGCCGGCTGCAGACCAGTTGCTCCCTCAACTGACCTTTAATGTTATAAAAACACCCAAAATGGAACATCAGCAACTTACCTCTTATGGTATGTGAGTCTTTTAAATGTTTTCTTTCTCTTTGCAAACACTGTGGCTGGTCATGGAAGAACATGGTCAAACTAGAAGAGCACTGGGAGAGCTCAGACCTCCACCAAGCACTTCATTTCCAGCCATATTGTGATTTCCACCCAATATTATTGTTCCTTTACCATTCATTTGATCTCCCCTGATAAATTAATTACATTTTTCATTGCCCCCGACCTTTGTGTTAACAGACAAGCCCACTAACCACTGGTCCACAGAGACAGTCCACCGCTGCTATTGAGGAGTGATGTGATGTCATCCTCGGTTTATGATGGATTTCTCTGCGCACCCGTGAATGTTCCATCTAGGAGGCGGCGTCCCTCTTTTCTCTTTGATTGTGGGGGACTGACATTTACGGCGAATGTTTAATGGGGTTAAATATATTTCTGCTGTCAGTCTTCATTGTCACTGCTCTGGAAGTATCTCATCTCCATGACTGGACTGGTAGACTACATAGAAAATACAATCAGGAACAACCACCTGGTTTTTCAATGTGTTTTCTTGCAGTTCCACTCCATCACACGCTGAATGTAAATAACAATAGAAGTCCATTAACTGGGAGGGCACATACAGTATTTGTCAGCAGGCCCTGGTTTACACTGGGGATCCTGCAGAAGGTGCAATGAGGCCGAAATGGCCAGTGTGTTCACAACGGGTCGGGGGTCACAGATTGATCCACCCCTGCCCCCTCTGTGCTGACACTAATTACCTGGGACAGTGTCTGAATGGCCGCCGACACGCAGCCTCAGAAAAATATATGCGCACGGAAACAAACGGACACTGACAATCTGTAGGAGCAGAAACCACAATAGGAGTGTGTGTGTGTGTGTGTGTGGTGGGGGTGATATTACTGTGTAGTGGGCCAAAGTACCTGTATTCATTTGTCAGTTAGAGTTTGGAGTATGGGTTCTGGCAGACATGTGCAAACAGGAAAAAATGGAATCAAATCTACATGGGCTCCGATGTAAAGTGTGTAAACACACACACTACCCTCAGTTTCAAATTTCAGATGTTCCCTTGGGGACAATATAAGGGCACTCTGACAAATGACTTGATGAAGGATTCTGACTGATTGGCAAAGCGGTGCTTTGATGACGTTCCTCCTCTCACACCACCAGGCTGTTTACCTGCTCTTCAAATAACAAGCTTCATTTGTAGCTGTTGACAGCCTGTCACACGCTCCATGAAGACACGTCGTCGATGTTTCATCTGTTTACCACCGACAATTACTCAGCTAATCCATTCACACGTCCATGTAAATGGTCAGGGATGGATAATGAGCATATTTCATTAGAGGCATACTGTCATCAGGCCATGGGCCCACGTGGGCACATGGAACGACAGCAGCGTCTGTTCTCACCTACTCGAGTTATTTCCTGACTGGGTTTTGCGAATCTTTGTAAATCTTGTTTCACCTCCCCCACAGGATATCTTTTATTGTGCTCGGAGTGTATTTAATAAACCTGACAGGCAGTGCAAATGTAATTGAGTGAGCACAGATCATCTGAGTGGGAGTGCTTTGTTGCCTCGCAGCCAACGATCAAACCCAACGGCCAACCGGGGCCTTTCGGTGCCTTTCGGTGCCGGCGTGGTTTCCCTCAGGCGCTCCAGCTTCCTCCCACAGACCAAAGACGTGCAGTTGTAGCGTAATGTGAGACTCTAAATTACTGTCGGTGTGAGCGGTTGCTGCCTGTCTGCCTGTCAGCCCGTGTTTGACTGGCGCTGCCCCTCATCTCTCCCTGCAGCCCGATGAGGGATGAGCAGGTGGATAATGAACCATTTTCTATAAAACTGTTCCAACTGGTCAAAATT
>CAAKHB010002389.1:130977-162355 GCA_901007665.1 Aeoliscus strigatus
TTAAATAGACTTGCAATAATCATCAGTCATCCGTCCTAGACGAAATAAATCTAATGAGTGCCCGGAATGTACGAAAGCTGCTCTTTCTTCATATTCATGCGCTGGTGGAGGGTTTGAATCACTCTGCTAAGACTTAGCGACTCTGGCAGACTGACATCGTTCACATACAGTACATGCATTATTGCTTTAAAAAAAAAAATGAAATTAGCAGACACATTTCGGGCTCTTTCGTCGTGAGGGCTGAAAGGACCACCGAGGTCTCATTTCTGCCGCCTCCTGCTTCTAATTTGCATGTTGTTCTGCACAGCGGCGGAGCTGCAGGTGCAGCAGGAATGTGGATTGTTACCGCCGCTGAGGACGTCCTGTTGTTGTTGGCGGCGGTTTGCGTGTTCGTCAGAAGGATTAGAACCTGCAGGACAGTTAAACCCTGCTTGAGGGATGCAACATGTGCCAAGAAAGAAACCAAGCAATTATTTACAGCATCGGGGACTTATTTTATCATTATTATCATTATTATGTTACCACGTGTGTCAGTCGTGGCTCGAAGATGTGGACGTTAGCAGAGCAGCGCCTGGGAACTGCTGGTGAACACGAAGCGTTGATGGGCTGAGGTTCTGTTTCAGCAGACATCACATTAACAGAAACACTGGAGCAGAGCGCGGCTCGTTTGGCAAATGCAGCTCACGCATAAGTGACGCCGCAGACAGCGGACCCTCGACGGACGTCGAGTTTCAAATCTGTCCTTGACAAATCATGGATTAGAATTAGAATCCGAAATAGTCTATGAAATCTCCACAGGGAAACAGTAGTATAGTAGTATAGTATAAAAGTAGTATAAAATCATTAAAAAACACAAAAAAACGGCACAGTTCTACAAGACAACGCTAAATTGACAGAACTGTACAGTAATGAACAACAATTAAACAAGTATAAAATAAAAAAGAATATATATACTGTATATATATACACTGTATATACAGACAAATATAATAACAAAAAATTCCTCTATATCTATCTGAGAGGTGAAATTATTTCTGAACACATTATTTATTCTTAACAAATACTGTACGTCAACGTGCCAAATTCCATTGGTGGTAAAGTGATGTACAACTAATCATTCCCTTCAACAGATTACAAATGATCCATTGCTCGTTTGAAATGATGGATCGGTGACTTATATTTTTCCTCCCTGTATCTGCCTCATCAGACGCATCCATCAGCCTGCTCTTCCTCCTGTCAGCCTGAAACTGGGACAGTTCACGGTGATCAAAACTTTCATCAACCATTTCTTCTCTCCGTCCCCATAAATGGCCGGTGACGCATCAGTAAATCACTTCCCCCGGGAGTCGTAAGTTTCCTCTTTCTTCAGACGGACTCCTGAGCCCGTCTCGTCGGACGCCGTCATTACCGTTTTTCCCTCCTCAGCATGAGCACACACTTACAAATAGACCTTAATTTTTTTATCGTCGCAGTGATACAGACGAAAGCAAAAAAAAAAAAAAAAAGGTCAAACCTGATTGTAAAAAATAATGTTTGAACCACGAGGATATACTGCGATTATTTCACAGCTTTGGCACCGATCCTGATCTACTGATAACTGATGGCAGAACACGTGACGGTGAGACACAATCAACCCAAACACGTCCCGACCTCCTCACCCAGCAGCAGGCACAAGGACAAACTCCACACAAAGGACATGGATGGGATTGTTGGAGTCAATAGGAACTGCTGACGCTCGTCATCGATTACTTCATTAGTTCCTTTACCGTTTACTGAGCCTCATGGCAAGTCACCAGAGTCCACGGCTGAACATGATCCTCCAGGCCATATTTGGACTTCATGCCACGGTCATTGTCAATGCTCGTTTCTCATTGGCTGGCAGCCGCGCGTTCAAACCGTTTAACGCACACGCCGTCCGGCTCACGAATGGAGTTTTCACGGAAAGAAAGCAAAATGGATGATTTTAAACATTTTTCTCAACTCGTCTGGAGCGTGCGATGCAAGTGCGTAGGTGTGCATTAAACAGTTTTGAAGACGAGATGTGGGGCTGAAGAACCCGCCCGATGTGAGTTAGGGCTTCTAGAACACATGAAAACATAAACGAACAATCTCATTTCCGTGTCTTTGGCATTTGACCCCGGAATACGGACCCGCTGATGGAACATGTGTGGAAACCACAATTTACCAGCTTTAATTCAAATGTATAATAGTGTCAGTGGTTCCAAATTCCTTTGTTTGACTGGTGAACGAGGAGAGAGAAAGAGGCTTTCTTTAGTAAAGACATTAAATAGTTGAGAAGGTACTTCACAGATTCACCCTGAAGTGTTTCTACAAAATCCCCAAAGCCTATGTGTTTCAGCACTGTGAATGTTTCGTCTACTTTATCATTTTTCATTTGTCTGCTGGTCTGTCCTAATTTGTTGTCTTTCACTAAGGAGTCAAAAATAAGTGGAAAATACATAAAAAAGAATACATATAGAAATGACATCCAGCTGACTGACGGTCCACGAAGTCTCGTGTTGACGTGAATATGTGTATTTGAACCACAAACCTCACCGGCGCTGATAGAAACGAGAAACTCAGTCCGTCCCGTCTCCTCCTGCAAAGTGCGGTGACCTGCTTTTACATTAACTGAGCGTGTTTTACACGGATTCACCTTTAATTGAGCTGGATGATAAGAAAACCGTGAAAATAAGTCTCGACTTGTAAAGAACTTATAACGTAGTTGCCTCCTCTGCCCAGAAGCTGAGGAAGTCATGAGCTCAAAGTCTAAAATGATTCTGCTTGTGGTTGACGTGCAGTGAAATGACACCACCTCCGCACTGCTCTCTCTCATGCATCATTTCTCATCTCCCAGACACTCTTCATTTTTCATTCCTGATTTTAAACAGTCTGTTTACCTACAAAACAACTTACTGCGTTAAATCGGAGGAAAGTTTCCTGGAATATGTGTCGCTGTTCACCCGAGAAGCTCCTTCAGTTCTAAAATGTCTAGTTGGGAGTTCTGAAACTTATTTTCAGTATCAGACACTCACTGAGAACTCACTAAAAGAACCTTCTTCAAGCCATCCGTCAAATCCAGTTGTGTCTGATTCATCTCAGCAGGTTCCTACGATGTCGACATACCTTCAGCACGGTGGATCCCAGCTCCAGCCCCACCAGGACCGTCCTGTCCACCAACTCCGCTATCCTGGGATCGGCCACCTTCAGCGAGTCCTGGACCAGGTCTGTGACGTCCACCTGCCAGTCGGGACCCAGCATGGTGATCACCTGGTCGGTCCCCTCTGTGGAGGTGGTGTGGAACTGGGTCAGGACCTTGACCAGAGCCCGCTGGTACTGCAGGGTGCAGCCGCGGCTCACCCTCCGCTCGTCCTCTTCATCGTCTGAGTCGCTGTCTCGGGTGCTCCTTAGAAGAGAAGAATGGCGTCAGCTAATGCTATCGATTGAGCGTGTGGCGATCCATCACCGCGGACAGAAGTGAACATGCTCCGATGCAGTTTCCTGCACAAAAGCTGAGAGAAGAGCCAAATTGGATGACCGTGAATCAGCCAAAAAAGATGGAAGCGCCTCAATAAAATCATTAGAAACACTCACAAACCCGTAGCAGCTGCTGCTGAATTAAGCTAAGCACTGTGGTGTGATGCTACATCTCAATTTGTGCCATCTGTTCTTGAGGGTCTCTGCTCATCTTATAATTTGACATCATAACACTGATGAGAAACTCGGCACCAGTCCACAAATCCAACGCGTTTTCCCTTCTGATGTAGCGGCAACGTGGAACATGTCCTCGGCGCCAGAAGGGAAGAAACACAGAGCACCGAAAAAAAAAAAAAAAAAGAATCAGAGTTTTGGACCGAAGCCCTTCTTACTTCACAGGAGCCCTGGGCCACGGGGGTTAAATGTGCCAGGTGCACCCCCCCCCACTGAGTGCAAGACGTCTGCCAGGTCCTGCTTGAAACACACTCCTCTGCTTAATCTTTGCTTGACTATACCAATGAGTTGTCATTCAGGAGACATTCATCCCAGAAACAGCTCCCATTATTGGCCCCTCTCCCCCCGAAATCCTCCTCGGACACGTTTCCAATACACTTCGCTAAGCAGCTAAACACACTGTTAGTGCTTGTCCAGCTGCCCCGCCTACCGCCTTCCATTATTAATTCATCGCCCCTCCACAGCTGCTTATGTGATGATTAGAAGTGATGGGAGCTTCTCTCAGGTTCCTCTGGTTCACCGGAGACACTCCGAGCAGCTCTGATGTCATCACTCTGGGTCGCCACTTCCTCTTCTTGTGACGCTTTGGAAACAAACTGTACTGTACCAAAAGATGGATACGTATTTTTAGTTTCCACCCCTGCGGACGCGATGTGGACCTGAGAAATTTGACTTCAACTCACATCACTTCACTCCACCCTAAAGGATAGATGGACAAAATTTAAATATCTATCAATCTAATACCTGTTTTGGACACGGGAAACAGAGAAATCATCTTCATTTGTGTTGTTTCTTGGTTTTAACCTTTGGTCTGACCAGTATAGTCAGAATATGTCGGTGCATTCTTAAAGATGTAAACATCCATATCCGATTCAGACTTTTCACCTGAGCACGTGAGTGTAAACACTTGTTGCCACCTCTGCACGTCCCTGATGTCCCTGATGCCGTTCAATCCAAGCACAGAGTCAGCGCACACCGCCGGCCGACAGATCCTCCGACGAATAAAACAAACAAAACGCAAGATTCCACTGTTAAATACGTTTTGTCCTTTTCACGACAATTCTTTCATTTCACTGCGTCTCTGCTGAAATTGTTTGGATCCCCACTGGGAGAATAATATGATAATTTTGCGCGCTGGCACATTTCAGATAGTTTTGAATTTACGTGTCTGATGATCGACACCTTTCATTAGCGGTGTTTTGCGTGCAGGGAGGATGCTACCGACAAGAAAGGAGGTATTTTTGGAGACTGATGCCTACCAGGGACTAAACAGTTAAGATATTCAGCCTCCAGTAGACTGGATTCTTTTTTAATATGTCTCTTGAGAGTCTCTCCAATTTAGAAAAAAAAAAAAAAAAACGCTTTACTAAATTGTGCTCCATTTCTAAAGGAAGCGTGTGCCTAAATAACCCAACAGAAGAAATGAGATGGAAAGATAGTGATGTTTTCTCCCATCTTAAAACAGCAGAAGGAACCAGGGAGATGCTGGTTCGGGAATCTGGGGATCGGTTTATTTTATTTGATTTTTTTGTTGTTCGCTGTAGCTCTCCAGGCTGAATGTCACCCGAGTCATCCTGAGAGTGTCTGAAATTATAGCTCCGCTACCTCTGGTCGTTACCTGAGGAGAGTTAGCGACACAGTGAGTTGAAGGTAGGTAGATGAAAACCTGAGGAGAAAGTGAGGCTCTCCGTTTCTGTCGAGCAGCAAACAGCCCCCTCCCCGCCTCTGCGTCTGGACCTGAAAATATTTCTTCTTTTCCCCCAGAATGTTGTCTGTTCTTATCAGAGCCGCTGTAACAACCATACAAGCTGAAACCGAAGTCAGCATCCCTGTAACAAAGGTCCACCGCGGGCCGGAGAGAGAAAGGTTCAGAACGTGTCACTCGTGGCAGAAGTGGAGGAATGGAGGGTGGAGAGAGAACGTGTTGTGGGGGGGTTGTGTTGAAGCAGCTGGTCCTTTCATAATACTGGGCTGATTTTCTGGTAGGAAAGGTGCAAAAATCTTTTTTTTAGAAGCAGACAGAAAGAAAAAACATTTCTGGAAACCAACGATAAATGTATCAACAACGGGGGGGGGGCTGCACTTGTAATGGACAACGACACACTGATGATAATAATATGTACTGTATACACGCCATAACTGTGGTTTGAAGAAAATAAGCTTTATCTTGGCAACTGTTGTTGAAGTCTGTGCAACAAGAAGAGAGAAAAGTGGGGGTGTGGGTCACACCACAGAAGGACGGTGGCTGAAATGGGCTCAAACTGTACAGTCTGATCGAACCTAATAAAGTCATCCATTGGCACTGGAACACTGACCCAGGTTTCTGAAAAGCATCTGTATGACAAGTTGACATTCAGGCAAATTGAAATGTGATTGAGACGAATGCTCCTGAGTCCGTCAAGAAGTACAAACACGTTAAGAACGGACCTCCTCACTCTCAAACGACCTTTTAAAACATCACCATTATCTCCATGTAATCTGTCAGTTCATTACTTTAGTCCACAACTCTCAGTTGTATATACTTATGTATATACTAGTCTCATACTGCCAGCTTATACCAGGAAAAAAGACGTATGATAACAATAATATTATATATTATATACAATTATAATAATAATAATATGTTCATATAAAATGTCAGTCTGAACAGTATGTAGTACGTAGCTTTAGCTTTTTGTTGCCTCCATGAAATCACAGATGCAAAAACTCGTGGTGCTGCAGAGAGCTCCAAGGGAAGAAAAACTCACACTCTGTAAATCTAAATGCCACCAGACACAGGAATGATTCACCTGCAATGAAATGAATTCCTGTGGTGTATCTGCGTGGTAACAATCTAAAATAGCTCTCGAGGGGTCTCTGGACGACTGTTTTGGGAGGAGCACAAGGAAAGCGATGTGTGTAGGAAACAGACTTGATTTGCTTTTGAATGGCACACCAAGTGAGTTATACCACACTACAGCCCCAACACACCCACGGGTCCTGTCAGGTCTGGACAAACACGTTCAAATGATCGGTCATCTTACAAAAACCCACAAACTCATATTCCCTTGTGCGCAGGAAAGTACTTTAACGGGCTGGATCTTACACAATAAATGAATGAACGGTGCAAACGGGTGGGATTTAAGGCACATTTTACATGTCAAAATAATACACTGTCTATCGCCCATTGAAGCCTACTGGGGATGTTTGGAAAAAACGAGGCTATGCAGGATGGTTCCAGAATACTGCAGGTCATTTCACATACACACACTCCTCACCGTGCTCCTTAAACGCGCCATTTGTATTCAGCTTGGGTAGAAATGGATTTGGTATATGGTGATGTACTCCCGCCGCGACGACAGCAGCCACCCGTGTGAGTGTTAATGCTCCCATTTAACATCCTAAATGAAGGGCTGTGGGCCTGTTTGTTACTCCTCCACGCATGACACGAATGCAAGAAGACTTAAATGAACCCGGGTTCTTTAACCGGAGATCACAGGGTGTTTTTTATTGAGGTCTCGGCTCCGGCAATCTTTTTCTCCCATCTGTGCCGTTTGTTTCCACATCTAAAGATATTTTCTCAGGCTCGTCGGCGACAGATCATTTTTTAATTGCCTGGTGGACTCATCTGATTGACAAAAGCTTCTCTAGTGCTGGCAGGAAGGTCAAACAACTGCCCTTGAAACAGGAATAAATTAGGTTGGAGCTAAATTACTAACTTGGACAGATGTTGCCTGAATAATTTTGGCATAACCCTGAAAACTAAAAGACTCCATGCAAATTCAGATACGGCGGAAAAATCCATCAGTTCCGTTTCTATCAAGCGGCGTGATAGAAATTTCAAATCTCAGCAGGCTGCGTGCGTTGAAGTTGAGCCGTGTGCGATCGCTTGCTCCGATTCGACACATTTATTCCACCTTACTGATCACTTAGTTATGAATATTAGGTTTGAACACCGCCTCATTGGACGCGGCATCCATACAATTGAATTTTTCATTTGTTCATTTGGTTTGTTCAGATACACAAAGAGCTCTGTATTTCTTAAAAAAAATGCAGAAAATGGTCATAGCATAAAAAACCAGAAAATATTAGAGAAAGAAAATATAATAGTGGAAGTAAACAAACTACAGATGTTTCCTGCAACTCTGTCTGGCAACTGTTAAACACTTCATTTTAGTCCAAAAGCATCGTTAGCTCAGTGAAGCTGCGACTGCAGTTTGTGTACACGTTCTACGTCTAATTACAGTTTGTAGCCTCATCTTGTTGTTCCAGATTGGAGTGGATGCCTCTGGTGCAAACATGACAGCCGGGATCCAACTGCACTTCATTTCACAGGGTGTGTGTGTGTGTGTGTGTGTGTGTACCTGAAACAAGCAACAAGTCAAATAAAATCCTGGAAAACAAAGAGGAGGCTCGGCTGCTTTTTAAGATTCTTTTGTTTACAACAGCGGGCATTCTGTGCTCTTTGGGTAGCGAGTCCTACGGTGAACGTGCAGAAATTATAAAACCAAGTGATTCTACAGCAGAGAACGTATGTTTCTACCACAAGACAGACAGAAAAGATGTGTTTGGGCGCGGCGCTCTCGAAACACAGAGTTCTTCAGAGTTTCGATGAGCACAAATAACTGTTTCAAGCGCCATGGATTGTTTCGGTTTAGTATTAGCTCTGCAGATGATGCCAGGGCTGGGAGAAAATCACTGCTGTCACTGACTTTTTTCCTCTAGTGTGTAGGAAATGAAAAATACTGCAACACAACATGATATCTCTCTTATCTGACCAGCTCCGTGGGGGCGCCATTCCCTTCGCATAATACGTGTTTCTGTTAAAGTCAACTCTAATTGCTTTACAACAATAAAAAAACAGACTTGTACGTTATTATTACCTTAGGAGGTGTAAACTGAATGATTCTTCAGTGCGTCTGACAAGCTGAACCCTGTCGACTGAATCAAATTAAATATAAATAATATGTTCTTATGTATCTTTTAGTGTTGGTTCTATTAGTCCTTCTCTCGTCCAGGATGAAATGACATCCAGTATTCCTGATTCCATGTGAATGCAGCATACGCTTCACAGAAGTAGTGGAATATATGAATAAAATCATAGATAGGCGTAGAAAACATGTGTCATGTTTGTCATTCTTTGTTCAGCCAACATTCAAATTCTGCTGAATCATGATTCCTGAGCTATGTGACAATCTCCTCTCGGGCTAGCGTCTTTCCTCCAGGACGAACGACGTGAAAGTGAACTGAGCATCTCTCTGACAGGGAGGGCGGGTTCGAGGGTGCTCATGAATCGACGCCATGAATTCCAGCTCATTCAGCCTTTTCTTCCTGGCCCTGTGACCACGGAGGATGTCGGGAGGATGTCAAACTCGTACGTGGCATACGTGGAGCTCTAGAGGTTAAGGATGGAGGGTGCAACTGGAAGCAGGAAGTCGGGTCTGTGAACTTGCCTTCTGGTCTTCCTCTTACCTCATGTGACTCAGTCATCTCTCTACAGCGCTGGCATATGTACTGACTGTATTTATGAGTGGAGCCTCACCTTCGGTCGGGCAGGATGGGAACCCTCCAGCCTTTGATGAAGCTCAGGTTGTTGTCGGAAAGTTCCACCTGCAGGGGAAGTTTGGGCACCCAAACCGTCAGCTCCAGCGGCGCGCTCAGGTGCTCGTAGATGAAGATGACCCTGGCGTTCATGGAGCCGCGCGTCTCCTTCCCGTTGACGAACACGTAGTCACAATTCATGGATACCTGCCGCACACCAGGGTCAGAAGTCAGAGACCATCTATATGGTAATGGTCGTGTCGATGACAGAGGATCTCAGTGAAGTGGGATGATGAACGGCAGCTGTCGTCGCCACAACTCACTCCGGAACAAGGTTGAAACTTTCAGTAGAGCAAATATACAAGCAATTACATTGTCGGGGGTTTTAATTTGATGGGTAAGCGAAGGACACGTAGAACATCTACCAAAACCGCCTTAAAGGACCAGATCATTCGTTAAAAAGTACGTGTATATGAGTTTAAACCTTTAGATGGCGCCACTGTGCATATTTAGTGCCGTAGTGGTTTGGAGTTTAAATAGTGCTTTCATACCTAAAAGTGTTTCTGCTCCACTGTCTCCATCTGATCCTTGGTTCTGGTTTCACTACATAAATACCAGTGGACCAATGATCTACTGACGTTCTGTCTTCATTATTGATGTCTGCTTGGTCTGGATCATGGTCGGGGGGGGGGGGACTGAAAGTCCTGACCAAACAAGGTAGATGTGAAAACCCCTTTAGTTTCTCCAGAGCACCAACATGTCTCAGATATCTTTCGCCTGGAAACCTCGAAAGATGTCCATTGAACACTAGAGAGGGTGATATCACGGTAGGAACAAATAAAGCATTGTCATAAATGATTAAACTAAATATCCACGGGCTTTGCCCCAAGTCTTAAATGGTGGACACGCCCGTGGATGGACAGCCTCTGCTCTAACTGATACTGTCTTTCTGTGGCTGTAATTTGCATCTTTTCTGCAGTCAAGCCGACACTTCAGACTGATCCTTTGTTTGTTAAGTGCCTAAAGTACTCATCACGCATGCAAAGCACATCCTAACCCTGCACCACCTCTCTCGCCTCTACAATTATACGGACATATAATATGCCAACAAAAGCTTTCAGGCAAACACATAATTCAACACGAAGGCTGACTGCCGTGTGACATTTCACATGAACTTTACTTCGGAACACCTACACGGCATATTGATAATCACATTCACACGTTTCCCCCTTCACAGGACCTTCCTGTAATGTGGTACAGTTTGTGACAAAGAACTCAATTTATGGAAATTTCTAAATTTAAGTCCCAGCAGATGCCATTTTTAACTTAAAACCATCCTTCAGCCCTCCCATCCAGTCAAAATTCTCCAGCTCCATTGGAATTATCATAAATACTTGTCCCCCTCAAATACTAAATTATTAACTGCGATGGATCTGCAGGGTTTTGCTTTTGGGCTCCCATCGAAGATTTATCTAGTGGTGGGAGGTAGCTGGCATTGTAATCAGAGGATCTAATCTCCCGCAAATGGAGGTCGGGCTGGGCAGTCTACTCAGGGCTGGGGATTCATCATAACTGGAAGGAGGTCTGGATAGTATAAGCCCCCCGCCCCACCACCACCCGCATCCATAAAGACAGGCCAAAGTAGGGGGCGGGGGCTTCTTCAGGGAATATATCCGCTCCCTCTGGCTCAGTTAATGGGTTCAACGTCGTGGGTTTCCACGGCATCCAGCCTTTGTGTGTCACTGTTCTGTGTGCTGATGTGGGGTGTGATCCGACCCAACTAAGTCACAGAGAAGAAGAAAGTAGCTCGGCCACCTTGATTAATCACAACACGGCCTCATGTACGCACAGTCAAGAGCATCTGCCTGATCTCCCTTTTCACCTTAAAGCCACACACACACACACACACACACACACACACACACACACACACACACACACGCTGGAAACACACCCGGGCTGCAGCGCTGTTTGTGCTCTCGCGGCTATTGCTGTTGATAAACTTGGCCGGCTAATTGCGAGTCAGAAGCTGTTAGCAAGTCTGGGTATCAGCGGCCCTGTGGGGGGGCGCTTTCACACAGCGCGCCGCCACGTGCCATCACACTGCCGCTAATGTGCTGTGGCATCTTCCATGGCACCAGCAGATTGCCTGGGTGGAGACAGAGCCAATCAGGACCCGAATCTGGTCATGTGCTGGTGGTGTGACGCAGGATGAAGAACTGGTCGGGTTAATGAAGGTGATGACGCCTAAGAGCCCTTCACACATTTATTCCACGACGTGGATGGAATTAATTTCCCAAACGGTTCAAGTAAAGTTTCTGTCCTTCACGTGAGCTGTCCCTTGTTGACATTTCATTCTGATACGGCTGAAGTTCTGTACCTGAAGGTAAGGTCCCCATCATGAGATTAACATTCCATCACCAGTCTCTTTATTTACGCCTGTTAAAACAGTGGACCCGTGTCTGTGTGAGGTCTCCCACCCATTCAGGTGTGAATGTGTGTGTGAATGGTTCCGAGCAAAGGTCAAGTGAAAATCCTTGGTTTTCTTGTTTTCCTTTGAGTTCATCTTGAAATGAAGAAAAATTGCTGATTTTTACTTCTGTTTTCATGTAAACTGAAAAAATATCATTTCTGTGTGTGCTTTTCTTTTTTCATTATTGACTTTATTTCACTCGTGCTTTTATACTGTTTATTTATAATGTATAATTTCACCTCACACAATGGACATTTGTATATATTCAGTTGCACATCTATATCTAGCTTCTTTTTATGCACCACTTGGACCTTTGTCTTTAATGCTCTTTTTGTTTGATTTTAGATTTGTTAGATTAGACTTAGGGACATGCACAAGAATTCCAATGTACCTGTTTTAACTTGTACAAATGGCAATAAAATCCAATAAAATCAATTCAGACGTCTTTAAAGTTTCATATGTTTGAACTCGGCTTATCAGTAACTGATAAGATTCTCCTCATTGCAGAATTAACAGACTCAGGGTTCTCATTGAACTTGCTTTCTGGTGTTACGCTCAAATGATCTCAAACTCGAATAATTTGAAAAACTGAAACCTGAAACAGGTTTGTCTGTACGTACACAGCCAGCAGACGCTGATACAAGAGATTTCATTCAGACAAATACGTTTGTGTGAAGCTCTGGCGATGAGCTACATGTGAGGACGATCGCTAAGAGATTTGAAAAAATCAGAAGAAGATATTTTTAATAGAAAAGAGAAAACATGTCGACAGCTACCAGGTCCAGGAGCTCGTCACCAAAAGGACCGATCCCGTATTTTGCTGTATGTTACATGTTGTTCATTATCTATGTCATTCTAGGACTTTTTTTTCTTACTGTACAACTTTGCTGCTGGGACTTTGCAAATTTCCCCCCTGTGGGACAATAAAGGATTATCTTATCTAATCTTACCTTATCAGAGGGCACAATTATGCCTCTGTGCAAACAAACTGGGGCGTAATCAAGACAAATTGTTTCTGTTGCAGATTTTCTGTAAATAAAATAAAATAACAGCTCAAGTAGAGCAGCAAGTGATTTGCATTGATCGGGGAAAATGCATCCAGTTTCATTTTTCCCACATATATGCACGCCATGTATCAATGGCTGACTGTATTAATGTAATATTTTTAGATATTTTTTAGTCGTTCACGTAAAATTCCTGATAGAAGTGGGATGACGGACTCTGCGTTTGCCCGGCTGATCTGAGTCCTTCAGCCTCTCGGCAGTGACACAGCATTTGGTCATCCAGGGAACTTGTGAACACACTACGGACATACGCCGCCGTTCTATCTTCTCAATGGCAACAAAACAAAAGTGTAAATGTATCGATCACCATCCAAGCAAAGACGACAGGCCGCAGCGATTCTCTCAGTCTTGTCAGAAGGGGACGTTAGAACCGTTTTCTCCAGATGAGCGATACTCAGGAGAAGTACACTCATCTGGGTTCCGCAGTGTGAGTCTCTCTGGGCCATGTTTACTGATTACAGGCACAACATAAAAATAGAGATGGCCAGGAAAGATTACTCATGCTGTAATTCTTATAATCTTATAAATAAAAATATGAGCAAAGACTTCTCAGACAACAGGAAGCACATGATGCGACATGATGTTTGTTGGTGGATAAAAGACAAGCCCCTGTCAGTGTTCTCATGGCATTTTGATTTGCTGTGAACAAGAGATATTTCTGCTATTATTAGGCTGAGGAAGGTCAAGACAGGCAGCAGGTGGCTCGGAAAACACAGGACTGCCGCTCCAGGCAGTTGCCGCGGTTACCAGGTATGTGCCTCCGATGTATCCAGTCAGCCAAAGGAACAAATATACTTCAGAAAAATAAGATGCAGACAAAGAAAAGGAAATATTTGACTCATACACGTGGGAACACACACACATACCGTCATGTTATTATCTAATGTCAACTCCAACCCCAAACTCCAGACGAGTGTCACTCTTTCACATTTTAATGTCAAAGACATTCATAATAAATACATCTTTTTCTTGTGCAGCAGGAAAAATGGAGCCGTCCTGCCAGTGTTCTGATGTTGCCGCTACATGTCGTGTGCTTCCAAAGAGAAATGTCAATTACTTTCAGATTTAAATGTTCCCTGATTAATTGTCACAACATACTGCCAAATGGACTTTTACATTTAGGGGCAATTTGTGTATTAAATGAAAGCTGAAATATGGCGGGTGTCACTGAGACAGTGATGTTTTTCCTTTTTCCTTTGTGTGATAAATGTGTGTTGGCTTTGAGAGCAACGAGTACCCCGAGTTCATTTAGCTCAGTTAGCTCAATGAGCCCTGGCTCATTAGCCTGTTGGATAAATGACGCCGAGCGGGAAAATGA
The DNA here is from genome assembly GCA_901007665.1 of Aeoliscus strigatus. NCBI lineage: Eukaryota > Metazoa > Chordata > Actinopteri > Syngnathiformes > Centriscidae > Aeoliscus > Aeoliscus strigatus. Next base: position 145,064 of record CAAKHB010002389.1, read on the forward strand.
TCTGTTGTTCTCGAGCTTTGAACATGTTTTTAAGAGAATATTTCAAAAACAATGGCCCGCGCGATAATGAGCTTTCTTAAATAGTCACTACGGAGTGGAGTTTGTGTGGATCGTGAGCAAAAGACCTTTTCCAAGGCTTTTGATGTCATCAGCGAACTAAACTATCTATTCTCCACTGAGATAATAATCATCCTAATAAAACAGCTTTCAGAACTCAGTAGAAATTCCCCTGATATGAATCGGTCGTTGTCCTCACAATCGTGTAAAACTCGACAAAACAGATGTAGAAAACGCAGTGCTAGATGACAAAGGCCAGATGTCCACACTGCATATGAATTGTGCTGTACAAATAAAGCTGTCTTGCCTTAATCCATGTCACAAGTGTCATTTTCACACACACACACACACACACACACACACACACACACACACACACACACACACACGTTCTTCTCTGGGCATGTTGGTCTGTAATGGTGGTGAGCTGCTAGTTAGACGACACCAGTGACGAAAGAAAACCTGCTCTAAAGTCGACGGTGCAGTATTTGGCTTGTAATCAAGATAGTAATACGTGTCAAACCAAACTGAAGAGTCCATCTGAAGACGCCACCGTTGAGTTTGCATGTTTGCCAACAGCGACAATGGCGGCTCGCCGTGTTGCGTTGGTGCTACCGAAACCACTGAGCGCGATTTGTCTTTTTGTCCTTCCACACAAATGTCTCCTTTCTAGCTCAATTTGTGTCCTTTGTGTACATCGCAGGAGTTTAAAGAGCACGCGCCATGGTGTATTTCTGTGGCAGCGTAACAGCGCCACTCACTGGCCTGGCAGGGAAACTTTTTGAAAGCGATTCTGTGTAGACGAGGACAAACATAGATTTGTCACCTTCTTCAGGCACAATGCATGACGATACAATGATTATTGATCATCGGGGAATGACACCACCACTCTGACAGCCACTGTCAAGTTTAGTATATTTAAAAAAGAGATTTCAGATGCTGATAAAATCAAAGTGTGTGGTGAGTGTTGAACACGGCTCCCAAAAACCTTGACATGAACTGCTGCTGCTCTGGGGAGGTCGCGCACAGGATTTAGAAGTGTGCCGTAGGGTTTGTTCCCTATTCGGTCACAAACAACATCGGCGACACCAGCTGCAGATGTTGAGCGATAGGGTTCTGCTCCAGGCCGCAGACAGCTTCATCCGAAAGGTGTCAAAGCTTCGAGATGAGTGCTTCCACACAATGTAAACAACCACACTTATTCTGTCCCACTGAAAAGAGGAAAAAGGCCTTACTGGCTTGTTTGTTTCTTTTTTCATCTTTCTGTCATTTGTTTTATTTTTGCAGTCTGAGAATGCAAATCCTGTCTGGATTTATTGCTGTTTTAATAGCGTCAGACAAGACGCTAAAACAAAGACTTATTTCCAGGCTAATTTTTCTTATTATTCTTAAATTTCTCCTTGCAGCGACTCAGATTGGGCTGAAGTTTGGATAAAACACTCAGTATTGATCGAAACCTAACATTTGTTAGTTAGAATGTGTGAGAGCCCCCAGACAGAGTTGCCTTCCGTGCTATCAGCTCCTTTCCTGTCTTTTAGATGCTAAATTTGGAGTTGTGCTAAAGGTGAATGTGTCACACTAATGCGGACGTGAGGCAGAGAGGAAGGAGTCTTCGCCTCAGTCAGGTACAGTACGTGTGCAGGATGACCACAGGCATGAGATGTGATGTGCTGACACGCGGTCTTATCTCTGCCTTCAGATGGGCGGCATGAGTCACAACTCCTGGGGAGAGGATAATCACTGGAGGATGTGGGTTGGTCCCCACGACGGCCAGCGACTCGCTCACATACAGCTTTTTTTTTTCCAAGGCTGCCTGAATAATTAGTTCTGCACACAGACATATAGAACGCTGTGTTCAAAGAAGAAAGAACTACAGGGATAAACATAAATGCCAGCAAAGGAAAAGGACTGTCTCAGCTATTTTTAATGCCAAAGTTGTTCCGCAAAAAAAAAAAAAAATAGTGTGCTGGTTTGCAAAGACACAGATTAGGCTAAAAATAACTCTGATTAAAGTGAGATTATTGTTGAAGTTAAAACACTGAAGACCTGCTAACGTGTAGAAATATGGTGAGGATGTTTTCTGCAACAGGCCTAAGAGGAGAATCTAAATAGAATGCGTACACGTCTTGGCCTGGAGAGTAAAAACAAAAATAATGTGTTGGTCAGACTCACTGTAAATGTTTTATCGCTGCATTCTGGGTGAGTTCATTGAACTGTCGGGACCGGTGTATTTCCTGGGCCTGAAGGGTTCCTTTTAAATTAGCCTCGTCCGCTCCATGGTGGGAGCGATGAAGCAGGCCCACTCAATATCACATTGCTCAGCTTGTCTTTAATGGATAATGAAAAATGATAAATGATGCTCTGAGGCCAGCACATCCCAACACAGCACCTTCCCTTTTTTTATTGACGACGACGACGACGACACGCCTCCGGTGGAACTCCTCCCAATTTAAAGACATATCTGCGCAGGAAACCCATTGATCTGAACTCTGCTAGTTAAGCGTGTTCTCCCTCAGGGAGGTTTATTCACACCGATCTGTGCACGAGCCCACAGAGAGGGTTGTCCCGCTATATCAGAGCCAAACTATATTGGACAGATACTGGCCTGTTTAATAAGAACACATATTGCCAGTTGCAACTGCGATGACACTGTGAGGTCTATGTTTGATGGCTTCACGGCCTCAGTGTGTAAAGAGCTGCAATGAAACCTGCCTCCGCTGACCTTGAGGAGCTGGTGAAAGCGTTTTCATACGTCTGACTGACAAAGCGTAGATTTAATGTTCAACTGACAAAAGGCGGAAAGTGAATCGCTGAATCTATAAATATCCTTGTGAGAAATTAATGTGTTGGAGTGGAAATGGCAGTTTTCCACTACACAGTGTTCCAGCTCGTCTGGGCTCAGCTCGACGCAGTTTGGTTCATTTCAGGCACTTTTCCAATCACAATTCAATACCTCTTGCTGATGTCACCGCGCCGGCTGCGAGAAGCTGCCATGACGGGTTTTTTTTTTACCGCGACAACCAAGGCTCCTCCTTTTCCGTCACAGACAGAGCAAGAGCAAGAGAAGAGAGACGGAGCAGGACATGACTGCTTCTCTCCGTCCTGCTCCGTCCAGCGCTGATAACAAAAAATCACAAAAACATCTGTGCTTCAGCAACGCACCACAGTTTGTGTTGAAGCGTGTCGAGGAATAAAGAACTGAATCGATATCAACAGTAAAACTGCCGGTAGAATCCTGTGTAGCGTTTGGGACATCTCTCTGTCTGTAGGGACCAATCAGAGGCCGGCACTCTGCAACGTCACATGCTTGACAGATGTGGTAGTAAACAAAGTACCGGGTATCTCCAGTGGAAACACATAAAAGCCGGGTAGAGACGATCTGATCTGGAACCGCGTGGTGGAAAACCATTACTGAGTAACAAGTCACGAGTCACTTCAGGTCTCCAAACGTGTTGACACAGAGCTGCTCCTGGGTTTTCAGGCACATTCAAATACGATCGGCTCGGACGACGTGTAATAAAGTACCAAATACGGCATCACATCATTTACCTTTGTGACTCATCCATTACTCCAGCAGATGATGTGAGTGTTTCTAATTGGATCCAGAGAACTAATGGTTCATAACAAACTGTAGCATGAATAAAGTAGGGATTTACTACCGAGGGCATTAAACATTTGCTAATAATTGCCATTTTCTTACTCCATCATTTTGGTTCTGGTCCAAAAATCCAGCTCTGGATGTGTTTTACGGGGAGCGTCAGGTAACGAGGTGCTGGGAACAGTCGAACCCAGCGTTTTGTTCCGTGATGACTTGTCGACATGTGGTCAAGCCACACATGAATGAACTAACCACACATCAGAACACATTCTCATTTGGAGGATCCCTTTACTGCTGTGGCGTCGCCTTCTTTAACGACAAAGAAATGGATTTTTCGAACCAGAATTATTAGACTGTAGATTGAATGTGAGGAACGGGAGGATGCAGGCTGTGCTGTCTGGACCGGAACTACATGCAGTATCTTCTGTTTACCTCACCTGAGGTTAAATCTCGCCTTACAACATTACTTTTAATATGCTCAACAGGGTAAAACTCCACTGCGGTGCCATGCAATCATGCAGCCTGCCTGTGGTGTAATGTATTATGATTGTGATGGACATGGGAAATAATAACAGTCTAATCAGAGACTCTAATGTGATTCTAGTTGTGAAGCTTGTTTAATTTATGACATCAACAAAGAGACTCCATGCCGTCGCCTCAGTCCTCTGAGCCTTGGCCGTTTCACGGCAGCCCGCAGCCATCCCAGGGCCGCCAACAACACGCGGGCATCAGCTCTGCTCCACGGTACATCAGATAAGCAGAAGTCGAAGGACGAGCATGTAATGGAGATTTTACTGCTCCTTTCTTGTACAAGGTGTTTCTGTATCCGAAGGTTTTTATGACCTATTGATTTTATTTGAGCCATAAGGCAAGAATCAAATTATGAGTACATATGGAACGGACCAAAATAAAGATTTTATGGCTTTTCTAGTGCGCTCAGCTCATGTTCAAGAGCAAAGCTAAATTCTCCCAGCTGACATCCATCCCACATATAGAGGCTGTGGAAATCAGGTTTATTTACCTTGACAATGTCTTCGTTGGAGGACTTGCACTGCACAAAGGCCGACACATCCGTGATTGCTCCGTTCATCTCTATGGAAACCATTTTGACAGGAATGGCCACAGTGCGACCTGTCAGAATGGCTGTGTTGATAATCTCGGTGTCCTGTGCAACGAAGGAGAGAGAGGGAGAGAAGAAAAAAAACATATTCGTGATACAGCGGGAGGTTGGAGAAGCCATTTTCCTGCATCTCGTCAGCCTTACCGACGTCCATATTTAAAACCATTACCATCGGGGGTCCAGTGTCTCCCAGGTGATTCTCTCAGCGTGAGGCCGGAGCCCATTTCACAGCCCCGTCTTTTACTGGACTTCATCAACTGATATTTACCTTCAGTTTCTTTCAGTGAGCAGATGCACGTAAAGAACAGAAATCTTATTCTGTACTGTGCTTCCGAATGCATAATGCAGCCGTGCACATTAGAGGTATAAGCGGTAATATTTACCGTGCAATTAGCTGATTGTAATTGAGTTTCATTCAGAATTCATGTTACACAGCCGTGCCTTCTTTCTCTCTAAATTGTTGAAATGTGTGAATCTCAAAGGGCTCAAACTTTGATAAACACTGCAAATCAAACACGACGACGAAAATAGAGAATTCGAGGCTACGACACGGCTGATGTGCTCATCCACAATGTGATTTTACTGTGAAATGCAAAGAACCAATTAAAATACACACCAGACCGTAAGTTGAGGCTTGAATCAATTCATTATTTCTGCTGCAGATTATCTAACAGGGCAACAAGTTGTCTCATTTGTGCTGCACGAGCGTCCCCGAGGAATGACTGCAACCACAAAACTTTACGTATATATCAAAAACAGTAGTCAAAGTTCTTTCTTCTTGACGCTCATCTTGAAATCTTAATAAGGGAGCAGAACATGATGTACGGGACTTCCTACTCGCTCTAATTTTCCATGTCTTCAACAGAGTTGTTTATTCATAGAGGGAATTTTATACAGCGAGTCAGTGCTCGAGTGTTGTCAAAGCGCACACACTCCCACAAACACACACACACACACACACACACACACCCCGTGTAAAGCCGCCTTAAGCAAATAACAAATCAGGCAACACTGCAGTGGCCTTAGGCGGGAAACTAAACTTCACCTCAAACACACGAGGTGCAAACAACATGTTCCGAAGATGCGGAACTTATATACAGGAGACGTGGCGGAGGAGAGGTTGACGAGAAGAAAGCCATCCCCAAGAGGAGGATATTGACTGGTCGTTTACTGTCAAAGGAATTTGTATTTATTCTTATTTCAGCTGGAGTGTTTTCGCCAGCATCTTGGTAATCGATTCATCCATCATTTACTTGAAAAGAGCATGTCCTGCGGTTCAAGCTTTTTGAATCATTTGACATAATTAAAAGCGTGTGTGTTTTTATACTTAAAGACTGAGACCGTGAACGGCGCAGAGAAGCAGAGGGCCAGCAGAGGGCCAGCAGAGGGCCAGCAGAGGGCCAGCAGAGGGCCAGCAGAGGGCCAGCAGAGGGCTACATCCGCATGATTTAAAAGACAAGGAGATCTCGAGGCTCTCGTTAATGGGAAAATAGGTCAAAGGTGAGGACATGAAATCTGTAGCTGCTTCCGTCAAATAGAGATGGTCTCAACGTAAGACTCGTGTCTTAAGAAACTCTGACCGACAAAAGTACATTGGCATCTCTGTTCCACACATTAAATTAAACCAAAGCTCAACAGGACACCATGTTCTCACTAAATGAATACAGCAGGATGTGAAACGTGGCATTCAGGCGCTTTGACTTTTGTCTCAAACAAAGGCTTTTAATTTTATGCCTCATGAGAACTTCATAAGCCTCCATTTATTTATTTCTTTTTTTGAAAAAAAAAAAAAAAAATACTTCACATTCTGCGAATGCTCTGCGGTGTCAGTGAATGGTCTTCTGTGAGTGTTTCATTTCCCAAAGTAAAGAAAGAAAAAAAAAAAAAAAACAGTGACAATGCTTTCCATTAAAAGGAGGGACAGCAATTATTAATTATTAATCTTTCAATGCAAAAATGTGTTTAGTTTGATTAAAAAACAAACAAACAGGACCCTATCTTTAAGATAAAACTAAATTATTCCAGGCCCATCCACGTAAATGAGGATTTTTTTTTTAGCAATATGGTTTTAGTAGAACATACGTAATAACTGGAAATCGTCCCATGTTGGACAGAGGCACACGTACTGTAAATAATGAATAATTAAACATATCTTTAGTGCAGATGTACGCAGATGTCTGTGAATGCACATGGAAGCTCCACAAAACAACATTTTTTGTTGAGCATCTCGTAAAAGGGTAGCTAATGGAGACAGGAATCCAAAGTGCGTCCTGTCCGCTTCCTTCTGCTCACGTATTCAATCAGAAAGAGGTCGTCAGTTGTGACGTACCTGTGTAATCGGCAACAGGTACACTCAGCATCCTGGGACGTGTGTACCAACTGTAACACAATTTCCCCTCATCTGCAGTGCGTCGACCAACATTTGGCACCCTGACGTGCACTGTTCCGACGTTGTTCTGCTTTACTGTGACTTCTTCCTGCTGCTTTGCCCTCCCTCTTCTCACGTTTCCTCCCAAGTGTAGGAGGTCCACTGGAAACACATCCAGCTCCCATGTTTCTGAAAGCCCTGGTGTGTTTTTCACACTGTCAGTGGGTGTGAGGCGCCGGCAGGGCCCCTAAATACCCCTAAAATACCCCTAAAATTTGTCAGCAAGGGATGCGCCGATGTTCCGATTTATATACAGAGACAATAACCTTGGTCTAGTGTGTGCGCTAATTACAATTCATTCTCAGAAAACACCCCTAGTGATGGGGTGAGGGGATAAACAGTGATGCAATCTCCTTACTATCCACTGCACACATCCTCTCTGCTTCTGAGTTCATGAAGCTCACCTGCAGGTCGCGCTCTGATGTGGAAATCGATACCCGTTGCTTGGGGTTTAGTTTAGGTTTGAAGTGATTTGTGGTTATTTCTGTTGATGAACAATGTCATTAATACTTGACCGAATATATCTAACACCTTATAGGGAGAGAAAGCTGAGAAAAAAAACAAAACAAAACAACAAAACATGCACCTCTGTTGCTTCCGAAAGTAAATTCTACTAGTAAAAGTCACGCAGACTGAAAACTGATTTTGCAATGCAGTTAAACTCATCTTGGTACAAGATGCATACTAATCCCAAATGTCAAGGGGACTCTAGATATGAAGTGAGCCTTATGTCACAGCAGATGTGCTGTGCACAAAGTCATAACCGCAACTCGAGAATATTTAATGGCGCTTAGGAGCAGAACAGTTGTAATTATGCAAATACAAAGCAGATAGCCAGACGTGTTTTTCCAGCCAAAGATCATTTTTCTTCAGCGATTTCCTAAAAAAAGAGTTATTGTATATTGTACATAGTATTATTTCAGCCATGTTGCTGTCATTACGGTAATCCCATTCGCTCTGTTGCTAGAAGCTGGAGAGTCATTACCGTAATGACAGAAACCTGGCTGTGAAGGGCAACTTCTCAAACACTTCAATGTTTTCTGATAAATACTTGTGTCATTGCGGTACTCCAAAGTATGCTAGCGCCAATGTATCGGCAGCGATACTATTGGTGTTAAAGGGTTAAACATGCCCTGTAGTGAAAAGGAGGAAATCAGATCAGCTTCAGACGTTAACTGCATATGAATGAGTGAGACGTAAAGTGAACTCACCATGGCCAGAGGGATGATGGCCTGAATGTCCCGCTGCACGACGGTCAGCTCAGTCACCACCTTCTCCGACTCAGCGGCTGGACTCAGGCCCTTGTAGTCAATGTTCCAATTGATCCTCCGGGTCACCGACAGGCTGGTGAAGTTCTCCATCTCAAAGTCCAACTGCATCACCTCTGCGTTGCCCAGTACGTCCCTGCAAGTCCGTGGAATCGCACAAAACCACAATGAAATATTCAGCATGTGACTGGGTCGTTTGACACACTTCTGTTTAAAGTCAACCTTGAGTTGGAAGAATGAAACAAACATTCTCTGCATGCAGTTGCGCTGTAGCTATGGTGAGATGATTGCTGTTATGAACTGACACTCCGCACACTCAGTTGACTTGAGCCGAGCAGCTGCGTTTCTATTCATGCAAGATGTAAGATTCACACAAATGAGTGTACGTATGTGTGGTACTGCAGATACGTGAATCAGCACTTTCCTCCAAATATGTCTGTTCAACACCCTTATTTGCATTATTCCCCCTTACGTAGTGAGATTTATGTGGACTGACTCCCAGAAGATGATTCGTACAGGATATGTGTCAGGCAGTGATGGGCAAAGTGGTTCTGTCACGTGTACTGAATCATTTGAATCCATTCAGTAAAAAGTTTAGCTCAAATTGGACGAAAACAGACTTCAAACAAACAGCAAGTTCAGCTGTCGAACAAATGACCCCAGCGAGTGACTACGGCCTGGAAGACTGAGAACCTTCACAGACTTCAAAGCTTGCTACTGAATTATTCACCGCCGCGACCATTTGCCAAATTGACAAGACAGCGAGCAAGATGCCAACATGCTTCTCAGTTGTTGACTTGTGACATCTGTGACCTTTTCCCGATGACATCGTAAGGAACACCTGAGTGCTTATCGGGGCTTTTAATCAAGCATCTTGATATTCTGCACCTGTGTGGGAGATGGATTATCTTGGCAAAGAAGAGAAGGCTGCTGGCAGTGAGGGGAACAAATTTGTGGGCGAAGTGTGGACGAATCCTCATCCACACAAAGGTTCCTCTCATACTGAAATAACTGAATGTTGGACCAGTTTTGATGATTGATCTCCCTTTTATGGTTGGATTCATGAATCAATATCCAACAAGTTGTCCAACGATGATTTCAGAATAAAAGCCAGTATAGATCTTGGTTCCTGAGTGCTGGAATCAATGAGACGCATTCAGAATAACTCACATAAATTGTCAGACATATTCATTGATAGAAAATGGCCCATTATTCCTTTCCACTTAGTCAACATTAGTCTAAACAGCTTCTTTAGTCTGTTTAGTGAACCCCATAATCCTTCACACACGGTGTCATTAATTCGTCGGCACCTGGACTTGTAGTTAGCGTGAAAAGAACCTACACAGGCAATGATGTGTGCAAAATCAGTGCACTGAGCTGTAAAAAAGTACAAAGTACAACAGAGATTAAAATAATACCCATCTGTCATCCTGCCATCACCTTTAAAGGGACAGTGTGTAATCTACACTGTTCAGGGTCTATGCTAGCACCAACAGTTTCATGCAACTTATCAACCATGTTGTTGTTTACATGGAGATTCACATGTCTGTTCTGAACCAGGTCTAAAAGTAGTTGGAGTGGTTTTCTGCTGTGCAAGGGGATCATTATTTATGATTTTTATTGCCAACCAGGCACAAATCCTGTTCCCAGAAGAGCTGGCTTATACATAATATGATTTTATTTTATAATATTATATCATTCTGGTGAAATAGGCAGAAAAAAAAATGTTTCTCTAATCTTGATGAAATAACTTATTGACTCCAGTGGGTTGACGGTAACGTTGAAGGAGATCATGCTGCATCTTACATTGACACCAAAGGGTGCGTGGGTACACGGTCCACAGGGAGTTTGAAAGCGTGTTTGCTTAATGAGCTGGGAGCATCGTGGTTTGACATGGAGGGATGAGAGCAAGCCCATTGACTTCTGAGGAGGCAAGATGTCAGTTTTTGTTGGATTGGAAACAACTTCAAGGCCTCTCCTCTAGTTATTTCTGCATTGCTGAAATTAAAAAGAAAGTGTTCCGGTTCTCCATCACAGGGCAAGCTAAAGCTAATGGCACTCCTTCTCATGTAGATGGAGTTATCACATGCTCCAGAGTAATCAGCCACTGGATAGAAACAACGCAAAGGTTTCGTCAATAAACAATCACAGCTCCTTAATCTATGGGCTTTTTCTATCTTAAGTCCTGAATGCAAAGTCCGTGCGAGGAGATTGCACATTTAGCTCTCCCTCTCACTTTCAAACAACCGGAATTGCGCCGCGGCAGTTTTTCTTCTGAGCGATCGATTTTCGGTGGTCAAACAGATTGGTCTCCCTTTTTGCGTCTCTCCATTGTGACGATACTTTAACTGTGATCTCCATGTTATTGAAACCATGAGAGTGATGTAGATGTGATAACAGCTCTGGTCTTCTGGGGTTCGTCCTGCTGGTGGCAAAGGGGGCAAATTAAATCTCGAATCACAGTGTCGAACCTCGGTGTTAAGCTAGATTGTTGCGATCCGTCCTTCACAGAACAGGCAGAGATCTATCCGTCTTTCCAGCACAAGCGGCTTTTAATAAAAGCTCCAGCCGTACGAGCTTCCACCCACAGAAGCTTCCTCTCAGGAACGCGGTGATGAGATCTGAGCCGATTTGTCTCCACATCACTCACTGAAAACAAACACTCCCTTCTGTCTGTGACACACTAAAACTGTCATCAATACGGCCTGCAGGGCGAGCACGGAAACAGATGCTCCGTATCGCAGTAAAGGGAAGAGAAAATGATGTTGCACTGATTTAGTTTGATGGACAAGCTGTTTTTAATTGTTATTTAAAAGACACATGGCAATTTTCTCTCAGTCTCAATCTCCTCCAGAGCGTCGTCCTTATCAGAAACCTTTAGCTTTCCATCTCTTGACGTCCCAACTGCTCAGAATCACAAGTAACATAACCATCACGGCCCTATGTCGACGCGTGTACGCTGTGATTTACTCCACGTCTCCATGGGATTCCATGATGACCTTTTCATCAAAACACTAAATTATTTATAAGTTAGCTTATTAATGTCTGGTCCCAAAGGTTTCAGAAAAAAACAGAGATGCACTCGACGAACTCATCCCTCCGCCAACACTAAATGATGTTTTTTGCGATGTCACACACTCCAAAATTTAATGATCTCTTCCTTGGTCCATCAACATCCAATAAGAGCAGTGAAACTCGTCCGTGCCTTGGTGGCGGTAACTGTCCCTCCATGATTGCACTTCAAGGAAGTGCAGAGGGACATCTGTCCATTGAACTCTTTCTTTGTGATGACTGCTGACGTCATTCAGCTAGCTGATGTGAAAAGTTGTACAAATGCTGGACAAATTCAAAGGCGTATTTAGACATAAAAATGAGTAACTGCCTCGCAGAGGAGGAGCGCAAATGAGCAATGGCCAAAGAACGTCCGCCCTCTCGTTTCCATTACGGTAATGATGTACTTTCTGTAACACAAAGTGTAAATTTTGAAAGCTGCAGCTTCGGGCGTTCTTTTTTTTTTTTCCCCCAGAGCTCGGGGGGGATTTCATTCTTTGATCAGAGGTCTGTTTGAACTGATTAAGCAGGAGAGTTCATCCGATCAAAGCACTGTGAGGCAGCAGCAGAGATCGTAAACAGAGTGTAATGTCTCTGTTATAGACTCGAGCGCATACAACACTCAAGAAAACATTTAAAGGAATCGATTGTTGCCGTTTCAACAAAAGCAAATTACCACCTCTGCGCTGGTGACAAATGTGCTGACATTGTGGGATTTGACTCTGAAAAATATTAAAACTAAAAGTAGGCGTATCTTTTATTGACAAGTTCGTTCTTGGACACAAACCCACGTTTCCTCGTTCTATGCTCTGCTCAGCTAACGTCCTGACCTGAACTTCATACACAGTAAACACACAGATGATGTTGAAATTATTACCGAACTGTGCTAAAGTCTTCGACAACATAAAAGTGAATTTTCTGTTTCATTCGGCTGTCACGGCCACGACGTGTCCGCAAGTTCATTTCACTTCTGTTCTGATGACGTTAGTGTTACATAAAGCGCATTTTAGGACTCCTGGTCCTTTTTTCCCTCTTTCATCTCTTGTTGAAAAAAAAAAAAAAATCTTGTTGGCTGCAATCAATAATGCATTTGTGTGTGTACCGTTGCTCCAGAGTGAACACTAAAGAAGACGAAGCACGTAGAGCTTTATCGGAAGCTAATGTGGGATCTGATGGCGAGAAAATAAGCAGGAAAGAATAAAGAGGATCGGGTGATGGAGGGATCAGTAAGAGTCCCTGAAGGGAAAACATTGTCAACTCATTTCCTCTGTTTCAGGTAATTTTCAGTAAACAAAACCAGATGTTCCAACACAATTTAATGTATGCAGCAATGAGATGCAAAATGATTCTGCTGTAAGTACTGTGTGTGTGTGTGTGTGTGTGTGTGTATGTGTATGTGTGGTAAGTTGTTTGCTTGCTAGTTAAATCTAGGACAAAAACTGAACGAATGAAGTATTGCAGAAGCTATTAGAGTTCTCCTGTGCTGTAGCCCCTCAATTTACTGCATTTAATTGGGTAATTAGAGGAAGAATTGGTTTGGGATTTCATGAATATTTAGGTTCATTAAAGAGCATCTACATGTTGGGCTGCTGCTTTTTTTTTTTTTACTAAAAGTATGCACAGCCAACGTCCCGTCATACAGCGTCAACTCCGTCCAGAGACTCACGAGCAAATCTTTGTGTTCTAGTCAACTTTGCGCCAAAAAGATTCCAAATTGATGTATGATTAAAGACAAGAAATATTAGGAACAACTCCCAGCACTAAATAATCAGGATTAAAAAAAATCCTTCACGTGTTGAGTTTTGGTACAATCAAAATATATTTTAAAATAATATTTTTTTGATTATTATATTTGTATTTATTATTATTATTATTATTGTTGTTGTTTTTGTTGTTGTTGTTGTTGTTGCTGTTTACACTGGTTGAAGGTACCTGCAAATAATACTGTTTAAAATCGGTAGAGGAATGATAAATTACATTTAAAAGCTTCAGCCAGTGGCTTTAGATGGAGTACAGGGCAAATGTCATGACCTTAACTTGGCGGCGCTGAAAAACATTCAATATAATTGCTAAACTGTACATAATTACATCACATATGACAATGTGAAGATCCATGTCCAGCCGGTGTGGGCCAATCTCACAGCAATACATTCTTCCAGGAGGATCTCTGGAGACGTGTGTGCTTCTTACGTAAAAAAGATTTCACACTCACATTATGTCAGTTTGATGCTCTATAACTTTGGATACCCACTGTTTGGCTTTGGGTGGTCTCAGAATTGACTGAGTTTCTGACCAAACTCAGCATGACGTGCTACTTCTCTATCCAGACTTGACCCCCTACTGGACATTTCTCACACAGTGACAGGGTGGCAAAGATTACATGACACGGGTCACGAAATGCGGCATGAAAAGCTGCCACTTAAAGCAGCTAAGAAGTAAACAAGAGAGGCTTCAAGTGGGGTCATCCTCTTCCTTTTTCTCATCAGCAACACTATTTCAAGTTTACCGGGCTGATCAGTCTGATGTTTATGGGACCACTCAATACAGTTTAATTCAGTGAAAGAATTTCTGTACATTTTATCAAATTGCATTTACATATATTTTATTCAATACTAAATCCAGGCCAGGCCGAAGATTCTAGGTACAACAGAACGGTGTAAGCCAGAATTGCAGCGGTCTGAACGGCTCGGTAGCACCTCGGCACTGGTGGACGCAGGGGTTGCTGATGATGGTTGCAGACCGTTGCTGACCAATCAGGTGCCAGCTGGCAATAGATCGGTGTGTCTCCAGCTGCGTGACATATACAGCTACAACAAACATGGCTAACTTTTGGACAGACTGACAAGGACGCCACGCTGATAAATCCTTTTGAAGAACAACTGTGTCTTCACAACGGTAGCTTGAAATGCTGTGCTAACAAATTCACAAATCCAGGTTTCGACACACACCAGTTGCTATGGAAACGACAGTAGTTTAAGTTGCAATGAGCGGTCGCGGCTCAGTGCCTCAGTTGCAAAGTGAACTGTTCCATTGCAAGTGGATGTATGTGTGTTGATTTGGTCTGGACGGGCTTTCACGGCTCATATTCCTCCAAACGGCCGTGGTCTTCACAGCCCGTGGACTCGCACACGACGTGCTACGACCTGCAAGTCGGTGCAGAGTGGGCGAGTCTTATTCCCGGCTCCGCTCAAGTTGGACAGAGACACATCAGCCGAACCTTGAGGGTTTAGTTGCACTTAAAACCAATCAGCTGCAAATAGCCTTTCCAGACAAATTCAATTGTAAATAATTCAAAAGATACAAGGAATTTTTTTTTTTTTAATAGCATTGCTGTTTGTTTGCTGTCATTTGGGGTAAACGGTGCCTTTAAGGTCTAATTAACAACTGCTGCCAAAGTGGTGCTCAGCGTGGTCATTAAACTGTTAAATCATTCAGGGCTGGATTCAACTGGATTCACACAGCAACACTGATTTGAGTGTGACCAGGAAGTTGAAGGCTTCAGACTTAACTTGACTGAATGGTTTTAGTCCTTTCAGCACTCGGCTTAATTACTGCTCTCAGACAGGATCTCATCTCCGAGGTGTTTTAATGGCAGCAGTCATCATCCTTTTTACCCCGTCTCGACGCTAAAACATCACCTGTAAGACTGAAGCCTAGACAGGATTTTTAAATGTTTTCCTCAAAAATATCAGAGAGATGATTCCAGGAACTTGACATGTTCCAGAAGCTCATGTGATCAGACTGTAGATTTAAATTAAAGCGTAGAATCAGGACGTTCACATGTTTTACAGTGTCAGTTTAGGGTGCTAGCTTAATGTTGTACAGACTGGTTTTCTGTTCAGTCGTCATCTGTGTTGTTGCATGTTTTTTTTTTTTATCTCAACACATGACTCCAGTCATTTCCTATATTTATGCCACATTCTCACTGGGGCAATTTCTACACCACCAGCAGGCGTTACGATTCCGTGTGTGGGTTGAAGTCGTTCCACCGCTAAGACGGCTACCAGAGGTAGATCTTCCCCTCATCGACGTCACAATACGGATCGTTTTGCTGAATGTCTATAAACGTAGCTGTAGATATCAGACATGTTTGATCTCAAATCCTGTCTGTGAAGGGATTATCCTGAAACATGCTTGAATATCCTCTTCAGACTCAGCAGACATCTTCATCCGTTCAATGTTGAGTCATAAATTGGAATTTGCTGTGGTACAAAGCTTCACCCGTTCGATTTTAAAAGTGGACTTTGCTGTGTCTGTGACCTGAGTCTCCACCTGAACATTTGAAGACCTTTGTCCAGCGCTGAGGTAAACAAATATCATCGCCTTTGTGCACCAAGAGAGAGGGGAAGTAATGAGCAGCTGCAGCTGCAGTCTCTGGTTAGACAGACGCGGTGTGTTTGGGCCTGAGGCTGTTAACTTACCCCTGTTTGACTGCTTTGTTCTTATTCACATCAATGGTGGTGATGGAATGTTTGGCGCCAGACAGAACCTCCCATTCCACCTTCCACTGGGCGTTCTTCGACTTGGTCTGGACCAGGTTCACCCCTTTCTTTGCTTTGACCCTGCAGGAGACAGCGCAGGGGGAAAAAAAAAAGAAGAAGAATAGGATGAGTCAATTTTATTAGAGGGAATGATTTATGTCGGAGGTCGGAGGTGAACAGCCTCTGTGTGCAGCTGTCCTCCTCCTCGTGTTGCGTCATGGCAAAAGCAATTCCACAGATGAATCAATAACAGAGATGAATGAAGATGACAGGGCAATGATACATGAGTGGAGGGCTGAGACTACAGCAGGTCACGACGGTCACCGAGACTTTCTCTGAAATCCAATCTGGGCGCGTTCACACTGCACCCAGTGGACGGTTAGACGCTGTTATTAGCCACCGACATCTGGACGCTTCCAAACCGTGTGTGTGAACACATCGGGAACGACGGGAGATGATGCAACGCGTGCCTGCGTGAATATGCGAGGGCGTGTTTATTGTTTACTTAACCCCTTGAGTCCAGGCTATTTCCTCTACATTTATTTTTAACGTCTTACGTCGGTCAAAGTACGGGGTTACACCGCTGTGTCTTTGCATTGATCCTTTAGATTCATCTCCATATCAAGATCACGCGTCATATCTGTTGACACGGTTCAAATAGTTCAAAGCAGAAATATCAGAGACACGATGTGTCTCTCACTGTACTGCAAGGACAAACCCAATGTGTTATTTTGTGTTTACTGTTCAAAGTGGGATGTAATAGCAGCAAATCGCATTTTCACAAATTCATATCCGGATTAGTTAATGATGCATGCCAACATAAGTCCCCCCCCCCAAAAAAAATCAGACAATAAAGGCCTAAAATAACACCATGAGAGGAGAAATGATGGAGCGGTTCCCAGGTTCAGAGTCATCTGTGACTTCCCAGAGATCTACAGTTTGTATTAAATACGTACAATATTTTAAACGGTACAAGTGACACTGATTAAATATTTGACGTTCCCCAGCTGGTGTGTTTTGGCGTTGAATGCGGTGGATTTCGAGACTGAAGCGCCCCGACAATCACTGCTGAACAGAGGTGACAGCGTCAGACGGAAGAGGCGTCGAACCGACGTTTCTATTTCACGACCACTAATATTAATGTAGGATTCGGATCGTCTGCCTGTTCTGCTTTGTTTCCGTGTGGCGTCCCGATGAATTCAGAGAGGAATAAGTACGTTTTCAATCAGCCAGAGGAGAGGGGCTGTTGTGGCAGTTGTCCGCTGTGACTTTACAGAGACGTGCTATTA
>CAAKHB010002389.1:182826-228555 GCA_901007665.1 Aeoliscus strigatus
CATGCTAAGATCGTTAGCATCGGTTTGTTTCCTACAACAGGAGGGGGTGCAACAGCTTTCTGGTGGTATGCTGCCCCCAGTGGTTTCCAATGATATATACAAAATCCTTGTTTGTTTCTTCAGTTTGTTCAAAAAAATCAGTGCAGTACTTGAAACGAGGCCACAATCACTCCATCAAACTCTGGGATGTGTGTGGCTCGTCATCATTCAGAAGCACAGGATGCCCTCGACATGAGACCTCTCCATCAGTGAGTGCGCAGCACACACACGTAGTTTATTTAACTCGATAGCATCAGTACAACACAATTATGCGAGGTATTCCCTCCTGTAGACTGCTTTAATATTCAAGACCATCCTGTGCTGTAAATCGTGGGTAGGTGTCAAACTGCCTTCACTCTGTGGGCTGGAGGACTCAGTAGTTACTGTGGTTCTTTATTGTTGCTTCGTGGGTGGATAAAGAGGTAATGGAGAGGATCTTGATGGAGAAGTAATTATCTGCAGTCAGCGCAGATAGGTGGATGGAACTTCCTAGAGCTGCATAGACTGGTGCTAATGAAGGTGGAGTCGATCATATGATGAGTGGGTTGTGTTAATTAACCTGTGTCCTACTTTATGTTTTAGCTAATAACTTTTGTTTGTTGCTTGTTTTAGGCATTTTGTCTGTGCTTTTTATAGAGGAAACAAAAGATTATCATGAAATATATGTATAAATGGGTATATTTATGTCCAAAATGTGTTTGTGCAAGTTATTGCCAGAACAGTGGATTATAAACCCCCCAAACAGAACATTGTGAAACAAAATGTTGAGGTTTGTAAAGAGGAACACAAAAAAACGCCAAGAAAATGTGTGTCTCAAAGCCAAGACCAAACATGCAATCACGTCACTTTTGCCCGTTTCTCTTGGTCGCTTCGGTGTGCAGGATGTTTTCTAGCACTACGAGAACGCGCACACTCACTTGGAACAGTAGATCTGTGACAATCCAGCCAGTTATTCCATATACAGAATCTACAGAATATCTTCATTGTTCACTACTCACATTCCTCATAATGCAAACAAGCTTAAAAAAAGGCCTGTTGGAGTCCATGACTTGTGATGCTGGAGCTTCCAGACAGCCATTACGGACCATGGGAGGGCAGAGAAAATCGCCACAGCAAATCTGATCGAATTTGCAGGGAGGCATCAATTTTCAGAAGTATTCTCCAAAACTATTCTTAAAATTTAAATCAGTGTAATATAACAACCTTCTAGCAGTAAACCCCTCTAAGCCTGAGCCCACTCCTCCCCCGGGAAGAACAAAGAAAGAAGATGAAAGAAAAGAGATTTTCACACGTGGCGGCATGAGGAACTGGGCTTCGCTGCGTGGGTGGAGGACACGAGCGGGCTGGGGTACCGTTAGCTCTGCTGCAGCAAACCCCTCATATAACTTCTCATATAAATGATGCCCTCCACATTTTAATACAGGGTGTACTTGTTGTGCTTCACATCATCAGTGTTAATGGGCTACAGAGGCAATCGCCAAAGGCCAAGAGCACACAGCTCCTTTTAACCCCCTCCATTACGGCACATTCTGTTTACACGAGAAATGACTCCCATTGGGAAAAAGGACTGACTTCGCTGCGGTTGTAGCCCTGAGGTTCCATAGCATGTAGCTGGGAGAGCCGACTATTTGCACGGGCTTACATATTAACATAACACTCAACGTAATAAGATAAGTAAAAAAATTTTGGGGAAAGCAGAGTGGAAACTATGATATGTTGCGATATTTCACAATACAACACTGGAGAGTCAGAAGGAACAGAAAGTGAGCTAGTTCCCATCTTTTATTCTACTCTGACAACTGTCCTACGTGTACTGACTTATCGTACCTGTTAACATGTGTGTTTACTGGCCAGCATCACAGCTACGTCCACGTCCTGCCGGTGGATTGGAAGCTAAGGCGTTAGCGTCTTAGCCCGGTGCTGTTGCATTCATATGATTTCAATAAATGATTTCAAAACATTTTCATTTTCAGTTTTGACCAAGAGCCCTTGAAGAGAAAGACCGAGTCACTGTAAACAACAACACAAACACAACTTCCCTGACTCAGGCAACATGACGGGTCTTCAGCACTGACCCCCTGGCCATAAGGATGGTGGCTGGGCAGGGTGCAAATCACACAATCCCTGGTGTGGTTTGTCTCCAGCCCCCCAGACTGTGTCGTAAAATATCAGAACAAGCCACAGCTCCCACGGTCCAACAGCGCTGCGGGTTAATGAATGACAGGTGGAGTTTACGTGTCCTGTGTCATCGTTCATTTAAAATCTTTCACATTTCAAAAACCTCAGTGTGGATACAGGTACAGGTTAAATTGGCAACGTTTAATTTCAGGCAGCACCTTGCTCGTTTGCTGAAATACACGTAAAACGTGAAAATAGTACTCTAGCAGCAGGGAGTGAAATACAAGTCACACATACATACATACACCAATTATCACCCCGGAGTGAACCAGAGTAGTGGACTAGAGTGACAACCGCCCTGTCTGAAATGGAAAAACCAAGTCAAGTATTTACAATCGTTATACCAGCAGCCCTGGGTGGCTGCCATATTTTATTAACATGTATTGACCTGGCAATGTCTTTTTTTTTTAAATTCCTCCCATTGAGATGAGCCACTGTCTAATGCTCTCACAATGCATTTATCTTGCCCATTATCCCCTTACCCTCTTTTACCGTAATGCCCATTATGCTGCATAAATGTAATAAAAATTACTGCCAAGGGGCATTTCTATTGGCATGGAGCAGCAGGGCTCGGCATTCAACAGGCCATCATGAATGCAGTTTTGTCTCTGATGTTTGTTTCTCCTCCACTTTTTCTGCACTGCTGTGCCTTGCAATCCCCCTGGCTTTGAGCACATGCAGGGCTGCATACGAGTTCACAATTGTTAAAACTACGATTCGCATCAAAGCTGAACGGAGCACATGATGAACTTGTCCCTTAATGACCATGTGGTTTATTAGGTGACAATGGGTCACAGCGGTGTCCAGGAACCATGGTTACACTGGTAAGTGACAATGTAAGGTGCTGCAGCTGTACTGGAGGGCTCCACCTGCTGACTGCCTCTCTGTACCCCTGAGTGGAATGTGTTTTATGACTGTTCATGGAGAAAACAAAGTCCATGTTAAATGATGTCAATGTTGGACTACTGTCTAAAACTGAAAGCTACAAATCCAAAAGGGTCCATGCATTTATCAGTCAGTACACAGTACATCTGTGTCAAGGATCTGACGTTCACGGGTGTGAGAGGGGACATCATTTAAGGGGCAAATGCAACTTTTCCACACCACTGCCTCCTTTCAAACTTGAGGACTGGCCAGCACATCCTTCACACAGCTCAGCCTCAGCGATAAACACTAGAGCTGTGTTTATCACTGAGGACTGCCTCTGCACATCTCTTGGCAGGAGTTATAAAAAAAAAAAAAACGGGGAGAGTAAGGTGGAAGATACTAATAAAACCCTGCCAATTTCTGTCTGCGACAACATGTAAGAGGGAGGGACAGGTAAAGCGCCGCTGTGGAAAAAACAGCTTAACTTAGTCCCATCCCCCTCGAACGTGAAAGGTTTGGAAGATAACCACATGGGGCTGCACGTGTTGGAGAAGGGCTCTGAGAAGAAAATGATCTAACAGACATGGAAGGGAGACAGGAACGTGATAGTCACTGAGAGATAAAACCTCTCGGGGCAAACCCACATATCAACCTACGTATCGTCTCCTTTTCCACATTATTGCATGTTTCGTGCTGAATGTCGTCCAATCGTGAAGCGAAATCGGCTACGACATAAAAAGCAATAGAGAGTGAACACAGCCACTCATTTATTTCTTCAATACTGTTACGTAACACTAATTTCTGACTGTATAAAAAAGGAGACACTTAATCAAACCCCCTGAAATTACAGCACATTGAAACACAAAATTCCTCCCCAATTAATTAATCTTGCAGAGAAGCAGTGTAATTTACTCGTACTCTTCATGCAGGAGATGTGGGTTTGTGAGTTTTGAGACTTCTTCTCGACACAGGTGGCATGAATCGGATTCCATTATATGAAGAGAGAAAACAGACCCCAAAGTGTCAAATTCTCCAGTGTAAGGAGATGAAGAATATAAAAAAAACCATATTTGGTCATTTAAAAAAAAGAGCAGCTTCATTTAGAGGTCAGGAAAAATAATTTACAAAGATAAAACAGCTAATGTGAGCCAGTGTAGAGAAATTATTTTTTTTATTACATTGCAGAACAATTAAATGAGATACTTTTTCCAATGTGTCCACTTCCAAACACAAACTGGAAAAGCATCTTTCTTTGCCTTGACAGACAAACGGGTTTTCATTTCCTACAGGGAACATTACAGTCGTGCAGGTACATCACTTATATTCAATGTTATGTGCAATGAAATGCAAAAAAAAGATGAACTCTGAGTGAGTGTTTAAAAACCAACGAGACGCAAGAGCCCTCAGCTTCCACATTGTATTAATTAAACGGGATTAACGGAAGCCATTCGGGCTCCACACTGATACTTCACAGTGGGAATAGATGATACGAGTGGAACTTCAACTTTCTCTCCAAACATACGCGTTGAAAACATTACATTACCTGGTAGTAAAGAAAATCCTCGGAAAATAATGTTTCTACAAAGCCGGAGCTCATTAGAAGGTCCAGTGCAATTAACGCTTTTCAAAGCGTTCACGTTTGAGGAAACGGATAATGGGAAATACATTTCCATTCAGTCTGCTCTGCTGCACTTTCTAAAGGCATTTTTTAATTAAAAAAAATATAATAATTCCCTGAAATCTCTGGAACTGTTTGGATCTTTGCGACTGTTACAAATGCACGTGTGGCCTACAACAAAGTCTGTTCATGTCTGTCGTGTACGACTGTAGACTGTCAACGACTGTTTCATTCGTGTTGTTTTTGTTTAAAATGTTTGACCTCAACTTGCTCTGCTTTATTGCCTAGTTTCTTTGTATAACATGTATGAAGACAAACGTTTGTTCTGTGTGGGATCCTCTGTACAACTGCTGTGAGACTGAACTGAGCATTTATTAACACCCAGTGAGTTTACAGCTGTAAATCTGACCCCTGTGAACTTCATGGGTTCAAGGTTCAGGCTCTTAATTAGTTGCACTGGCTGTTTGTCTCGCGCGACACAAATATCGACTAAAATGTGTCCCACTAGTAATGAAACATTTCTCTAGTTTTTTTTTCACACTTGAAAAAGGCCGACACCCCCCCCCCCCCAAACACACACACACAAAAAAATCAATTCTATGTTGTTGCTGTGAAAGTGGAAGCATTTTGAAGGGAGACTCTTCTGACCCTTTCCTATTTCATCAGAGATGGGAGCTGATAAACAGCACTTCTCCGTGTCACCCAATGTGTCCTGACAAGACAGCCCATGGCGGCCGCATCACTTCCAGAGTCATATGATCTGAGCGCGTGCACACTTCATGGTGAGAAGTGCTGACATTTCCCATCACAGCATCGGGAAAAGATGAGCCTGACGCTGACAGCCACAATGAGAGAGAGAGACAGAGAGAGAGAGAGAGAGAGAGAAAGAGAGAGAGAGCTGGCAGGAAGCAGAGGCTGAGGTCAGGAAGTTGCTGCGTTCCCCACATGGTGCAAGCAAACCATCTCGCTGCTGGGGATGAGGACACTGCTGCTGAATGTGGGTCACTCGCCCTGGCATCAGCATTCTCTCCTCAAGCCGGTATCTGGAGCCAGGACATTTGAATACTGCATGTACTACCCAGGGCTCTGGAGTACTGCCCTGTTTCCAACACTCATGTTCATGTGTTTCTAATCTTGTTTACTTCGGCAGAAATGTGTTGAGTCACCGAAAACTAAATAACCAGCTCATCGCTGACTCAATTAAGCGCAGTGACCTTATTCAGGCACCATATTTGCTGTTATTATGGCTGCCACCTCTGTGGAAAAACCCAGATACAGTTACCCATATACAGTGGCTGCACATTTCTGTGTTCATGTAGTGAGTGACTTGTGGTTCACTGGAATATCAACCTGAATAATAGGTTATGAACTCACCACATGAGCGCTTGTGGCGTCCCACTGACTGACAATCTACAGCAAAGGTTGTTAGCTCTCTACTATACTATACTATACTATACTATACTATACTATACTATACTATACTATACTATACTATACTATACTGTTGAAACAACAATCCTCTGTGAATGTGTATGAGTGTTTGTGGTCGTGGTCAGAGAGCACGAATTGGAAGATAGATACTTTTTTGATCTCCAAGAGAAATTTCACATATATATGATTTATGATTTTTATGTGGTATTATATATGTGATATAATTCATATATGTGTTGTAATATAATATGAACATATATAATATATATATGTTCATATGTATATTATTGTGTGATTATTAGATTAGATTATATTACATTGACCATATATAGTTTATTATATAGTATTATAATATACACATTAGATATAATTCACATACTGTATGTAAGATTCATTCAGAAGTAATACATGTTTTCCTTTGAAAAGAAAAGGAGGACAACAAACTGAAACACACGACAGAAGAAGGCAGTGTTTTTTCAGTGCTTCTCAGCCATTAATATTTTCCAAACCACCTAAAATGTCTGGAAACGTAATATTTGTGCCATTTTTTGGGTTAAAAAACATCTTGTTCCTGTATAATTGGGCACCGGGTGGCACCTGCTACCTATCTCCCCCTCTGATAATGTGCTTGTGTAGAAGTACAAACAGAGCGGTAACCTGAATATGGCATCACAGATGGCATCTTGACAGATTTGGGGGTGTAAGCCACATGGTATGATAACACATATGCTTAATCAAATGTCTTTTTCCGTGATGTGACAGATTGTTCAGCAGCAGAGACATCAGGACCGGCTCATGGAGACGACCGTGGCATCACTGCGCGAAATGTAAACTGGAAGCAACTTATCAAACAGGACAGATAACATCTGCAGACGTGATGCTCAGTGCCGATGTAATTCGGTGAACGCTTTGGTTGTCGTGGGGAATTTGTTTGCTTTTCCTTGAGGCTGATAGAAACCATCAATATCTGGCGCTTGCGCTAATTCGTCATTGTGTTCTGTTGGAGAGCAGGCGCAGAAGATGACGGATGTATTTTAACACAGAAAACGTTGTTTTTTGTATCCAGAGCTAACAAGACAAGCAAAAATATCTCAAATATCTGTGCCGGTGAAGACGATTCTTGAATATCAAATACGTCTGATGGCTGCAGATAATGAACGAAAGCAAGATCAATCTGCACTGTGACAAACAGCATTGTCGGCATTAATTATCACCATGGCAGCAAAATTTAATCCCCAGTGTGTTGTGAGATGGCTTGTCTGATATCACCAAGTGCTTAATTAATTGTACTGTTTGGGGTTGGGGGATGGGAAGGAGCGGATTATGATGTTTGAGGAACCAATGTCACACAGAGCGACATGTTATGAACCCAGAAGAGCCGACTCGGCAAGCCATCATCGGCACGAAGACGTCAACAACCTTCAAAGCTGGGTGACTCAAACGCGGACAAATTAGAGGCAAAGGGACAGTGAAAGAGGGAAGAGAAGACATTCTAATGCATCTTTAAAGACGTTCCTTATTGCATCTTTAATCATCTTCCTGGATTCGCGGGGACGACTCGACAGTTGGCTTCCTGAACTATTGAATTCACCCCCTGCTGAGCTGAGGCACTCAGGAGACTCGGAATGGGCTTTCGTCTCCTCGTCCCTTCCCTTTTTTAACTCTCCTGTTTTATCACTGCTCATTTCCATCCCTGTGATGGGCTCAAAGAATTGCGGTGGTGTACGAAGGCCGACATGGTCAGCTAAATGTTTGAAGAGCAATGGGATGTGACAAAGTCTTTCTCTTGTACTACAAAAAACCTTGTTGTGTCTTTGTCACCCTACATCAAATCCCACAGACACACTTTTCTCTGACTCAGTGAAACTATTTTGTAATGTAGATTTCAAATAAAGACTTGATTCTAGTGGGGTTGATGATGAATGGTTCCACTCAAGAAATGAGGTTATATCATGAGCATGCTGATGAAAAGGCTCCTGTTGAAGGGCGTGGCATCAAATGGAAGAGAGAAAATGTGTTCAGGTTGACGCTTTGAAGCTGAGATGCATGTACGGAAAGAGTTACTTTGATAATGACGACAAGAACTTTTGGTTATGATTGACCTGAAAATTGCCCAGGTGCAGAATTTGCTGCACGAAATCGCAAATGTTGCACTGGGTGGTGGACAGCAATTTCATAGAACTCAAGTGGACCCAAAAAGTCACACACCCACAGTGACGGTGCTCAGTCCCACTAGCTTCTGCTCCGAAAGCAGCCATACACACACACACACACACACACACACACACACACACAGGCACTTCCCTCGAGTCCTTCATAAATGGGGTCAACCTCACCTCGTCCAGCTAATTTGGTGCAGTATGGATATGTATTCATAAATGTATCAGCAAGCTGCTAGGAGGTTGTTGGGGTTTTATCAGCAGGTCAGGAAGAGTAAATATGTCTGCAGCAGAGGAGAATCGCTGATGCCTTGTCCATCAACGTGCAAACAGTAACCAGGTGCATCCTGTAATAAACAGATTTATTTGTTGGATAAAAAACTGGTTCATTTTCTGCAAATGTCTGACAGGGAGTCGGTTGGTTCCTCTCATATAATCGAACTGTGGGCAAAGAAAAACATTGCTTTCCTCAACCTTTGTAAAGTGCACAGAACCTTTTGCTCTTTGCGTATGGCGTGAACAACTGACACGAGGAAAGAGACGCAGAGAGTGGAAACGTGAGACGAGCCTTGAGTTGCCCCAGCTCTGCTTCCATGAGCAGAGGAAACTCAGAATCCTGATGCTTGCAAACATTTCCAGTACTTCAAACCCTGTTCATATACAGTATACACGTTGGAGGATCCAAGGAATTACATTCATGGCATAAAAAAAAACCTAATTTCAACTGAAGAGAAGGCCTGCATCACACCAAGCGCCAATCGTATAGATACACATGTTCAATGGATGACTGAAATCACAAACCAACACTCAGCTCAGAAAATGTATCTGATTTGGGTTTTGCCAGTTATATGCTTGAAGAATTAAGCAGTGTTGACATGAAACATTAGACTTTGCTTTGAGAATAAATCCATATTATCTGCTTATTATCTTGTTTGTCTGACCAGCATGTATGCTAATGTGCCATGCTAATGCTGTATGCTGAAGTAGGAAAAAAACTAAAACGCTTTAGTTTTATTTTTATATCACATTTACAACATTACTGCAAAAATATTGCTACTGTATGACGATTTAAATGTATAACGCCTGTATGAATCATGTATTTGATTTGAGCGGTATGTGAGTCAGTATAATACACAAAATATTGAATTTATTACATATGTGACCTGCAACTGACATTTGTATGTCTTTCATTTTAAAACTTTGTTTGTAATGCTGGTAACTTGACATTTGCTGTAAATGTATGTACAGAGGCCATCGTGCCATTTATCACAAGAGGTGATTTTGAAGATGGATCTACTCAGAATTTCCTGCGTACACTCTTACGGAACACACGACTGAAGAGGAAAATGCAGCATCATTGCAGTAGCACGTGCAGCCAGTGTATCGCAGTATAGTGCCATATTGATTTTTCAAAGAGAGCCCCACTAGTTGTACCACTGGTTCTCTATTTCTGTAATACTGCTCGAGTATGAAATACTACAATGTACTATGGCATCGGGACATCAATTTATGATCCACAACCATTACATGCAGACTTATGCTTTGAACAGCCGTTGCCTGCGAATTATTCATACGATTCTGTCCTGAGAGAGAGCGACAGAAAGCGAGAGATAGAGTGAGAGAGAGAGAGAAGAAGGAGTCTCTGGATGTGAAGCCACCACTTCAGAGGAGAATGTTCAGGGGCAGAGACTTTAGCCAGATCTGCACATTTCTATCTCACCTGACTTTAATTATTACTGGCACATCCGTTGGCTTGGGGAAGGGAAATTAATGAGGAGGATGAAATGTGTGATTATACGCTCATTCGGCTCCTCCGACCTATAAATGAACATAAATGGCGTTGCAACCGCTGTTTGAAAGGCAAAGACAGAGTATTTGCTTGATTGGAATTACATGACGCTGGCCACACGGTTTTGTAATAACCTTTATCTAATTGCATTTCTCAGAGTGATGCTCATTATGAAGACAATACTGCTGTGATAGTTCCATGAGGGGACGGCTATTTGGACATGTTAATGCTTTACGCCCCCAGCTTCGGCGTACCGTTCCTCACGTTGTGTCTGTCTTGTTGCTGAACTTTGGACAAATTGCAGATGATTATGTGCATAATCATATACAAGGTTGCCTTCTATGTCTTGTTTATGTTGCGCATGAAAGGAATCGACTTGTGTTGGCCGGGCAACTAGTGGGAATAATCTATTCCATCAACGATTCATCAATAACTGAGCGCAGGGTGGCATGGAAAGATTCCCAGCGTCATCATTTGTTTGTAAAGGTTAAATGTGTGAAGACAAACACATTCAGGGAGAAAACAGCAGGCAGCCACACCAGCGAGTGTGTTTCATCAGACACTTACTTGAGTGTGAACTGTTCCACGGTGGAGTTGGGCATCAAGTACAAGGAGATCTTGAGGGTCTCTCCGGGCTTAAGAGGCTTCTCGGGCAGCCTGAGGAACATGTTCTTGTCTAACTGCTTGTCCACCAGCAGCTGTTCCTGACTGGCCTGATACAGGCTGATGCTCCCGATGCGCAGCAGAGGGTGCTGTGACTGAGGCTCTCCCCTGGAACCACCTCCAGTCCTTTGACCTGAGCCCTCAATGCACTCGCCGTCCGGATTAGGCTCGTGGAGTGTGTAGTAGAGCTCGGCCTGGAGGGTCTCACTCGTGAGCCCGTCCAAGAGCCCGTCACTGGAACCTTTCCTTCGACCCAACGGGGCCACGTTGGTGTTAAACCAGGACGGAGGCAGATCCAGCTGGGCCAGGCACTGGGCGAGGTTGCCTTTCATGCGGCAGGAGGTTTTGATTTCGCGAACATCTCGGAAGGCGTGCAGGCGAACACAGGGAAGCTTGTCCTGAGCCTTGAAGTCATCCCAGTCGCGGCCGGCGATATAGAAAAACACCTGCACGGTAGGGTTGTTGGAGAAGACCCGTGCCTGGACAATGAAGGCTCGCACCTTCCAGTTGACTGTCAACTGGCCTGGAATATCCAAAGGACTCGCTGGCTGGAGCAACTCCTTGGACAGGGCCTGGTCCCGGGCAAAAGGCCCAAAGCTTATGTTGATGGCAGGGAGGTCTTTTGTTTGGAAAATCACAAAACTCTCAGAGCGCTGCAGCGGGTGTCCAGTGCTGGGACTACTGCTGCCGCCAACAGTTTGTCCTCTGATCTGTGCCTCCCGCAAAAAGAAAGCCAGTTGTGTATTGGACATTTTGAAGTTGGCAGGTAGGTAGACACTGGGGGGTGAAGGGCTGGCTGTGACTGCTGAGGAGCTGAGGAGGGCATCGGAAGTGGTTGGGGAGATTTTCCCTGCGAGAGCTGCGAAACAGGAAACAGAAGAGGCATGTTAGAACTTTGACGTTGTCCTTTTCCTTCACTTACAGTGACCGCACACTTGAGAGACAGAGGCCTGTGATGAGAGGTGAAGAGGATCAGACAAAGCAGGAAGTCACACTGCTCAGACAGCCATTGAGATGCAAATCTGACCCATCTTCACACAGCAATCCTGATAACTGGTCCACATCCAGAGAACAATAATAACATGTTAATCGCTTTTAAAGGGTGGAAGCTATTGACCAAACAAGACACTCAAGTACCATCAGCGCCGCACGAGCATGAACTGGAACATCTGCAAACTAATGTAACTAACTAATCTAAAAACCCCAACAAAAAGGCAACAGAAGTGAATACAAGTCAAGTACAAGTTGTAGAAAAAAAAAAACAAAAAAACATTTCTGGACACCTAAGGTACCGCCGTGAATTCAAACTAAGAATTACTGAATAAACAGAATAAAAGTGACATACTTATCAAAATTACCCAGAGCTGAGCGCACAAACATAATTGTCGGTCCCCATGGTCCAAATCATAGATTAAAAATCCCATATTCCAAATGGTTTTATCATTGAAATAGCATCCTTTAATCAGAAAGAAAAAAACAAAAACAAAAACAAAAAGCAGTCTTTTCAAAATCCCCCAAAGGAAAGCCTCTTCAAAAGGTTGTGTTACTCAGCAGGCACTCCACAGAAGTTTCTGTTTTGGTCGCGCTTCAGAAAATCTTTGTCATGTGTTGCAAAAACAGGATAAATGAGGGTAGATAAAGGAGAAGGCAATACACTCTGGCGTTTTTTTCCCTTGATCGGCTGGCTACAAAGACTCCTCCGAGCTTCTTGAACTTGTGCTCGTCTTATTTCCCGGCTTGGGTTAGTTCAGCCCCACACGGCGGCTCTTGCGATCCCAGACTGAGCATGGCTCCGGGACAGACCCTGACAGACAGGCGGATCCTCCCCCCTGTTGGTGGGCTGTACGGGGGCTACAGACAAAGCATGTGACGCCGCCCCATCTTGCCACACCTCGTCTCTAGTCTATAATCATCCTTTTTGCCTCACGGTCGGCGCTTACACACTTCCCTCACAGGACTCGACTTACACCGCACACACACAGTGGTGAAAGAAGTAACACTCCCCAGCTCGATTCATCCTCTCCCGCTGGACGTGTTCGGGCAGACTCTAATGTGTGTGCATGCAGGAGTGTGTACAATGGTTGTGTGTGTGTGTGTGTGTGAGTGTGTGTGTGGGGCGGGGGATGGATGTGTTGCTTGAATGCCTCCAGGCAGAGAGAGAGTAAGAGAGTGAGAAGGGGAGAGGGAGGGATTAGGTAAAGATTATTGATGAATTAGCCTAGCTCTCCTTCTTTTCTCCTCCTCCTTCTTTCCCTCCTCCTCCTTCCCCGTTTCGCCTGCTTTAGCCCCATGAGAAATCCATGAGAATGAGGGGATGTCGGCCAGAGGGGGAGGGGTATCTGGACTGGCTCCCTGCTTCACTCCCATGTGCTTGGAATTCCCATAATAAAAGAGACAAGGATCCCTGGGTGTGTGTTTGCTCTTGTGTGTGGGCCCCCGTAAACCCGATGGCAAAGAGCAGCGGCTACAAAAGCAGCCGGGGAAACATCCCCGTACTTACAAATGAGGATCTGTAGCCACAGAGACGACTCAAGGAACTATGATGATGAGAGGAGCTACTTAGAGGCTGTTTAGTCTTTTATTGACTGAGAGCTCTCTACCTCGCAGGAATGCGTTTGCGTCGGTGTGTTTAGAAAGACAAGCTGCTTTCGGCTTGATCAACTTTCAAAGAGATGAACGTTCTGCACGTCCCTGCTTCTCCCCAAGTGCAAAGTTGTTCCTCAGCGTTCCGGGCCTCTCGTTACGGTTTCTGTGTTGCAGGTATGAGCCTGCGAACGGGGACATTTGGGAAACGATGACACCACAGCTTCCTTCAGAGGTTCCCACCCCGGCTTTGTGTGATGAGCATGGGCCAGAAACAACAACAGACGTTATTGAACCACAGCATTCGTGGGTCAAAGGTCACCACAAAACAACACTTTCATCATGCAACGAAGAATGAGCTCATGAGTTCAAACATGAGTTCAAAGACTTTT
Organism: Aeoliscus strigatus; assembly: GCA_901007665.1. NCBI lineage: Eukaryota > Metazoa > Chordata > Actinopteri > Syngnathiformes > Centriscidae > Aeoliscus > Aeoliscus strigatus. Next base: position 196,546 of record CAAKHB010002389.1, read on the forward strand.
TTTTTTCTAGCTCGGCACACTTTTTTCAACACTGGTCAATTTTCTGCTCTCGATTGGACAGAAAGATTTTATAAAACAAAGGTCATGTGAACATTTTGAGGGGGAAACGGTCGAATTTCAGAGTCCACAGACAAGTGTCCACGTGTCATCCACAAACATTCAAGTCCTTTGCTGCATATTTTACAAGTCACACGGCACCATTATGACTGAAGGACACCGCTGACAGTCCTGGCATCAGGAGTGGAGAGAATATGGGCGACGACGACGATGTATGTTAGTTTCCCTGCCAATGCTAATATCAAAGGGATATGTTTTCTGCCCTCCACCATTTAAACCCCATATGATTTTATTGCTGCATTTAACAGTTTAAGTAGATGTTGGAACAGGGTAACACACCACTTCGCTGCATCCGTCTCACTCCGTCTTACTGCAGCTCAGAGGAACCTTGAGGAATCCTCCAGCATGATGTGCTTTTATGAGTATGTGATGTCCTCCACTTGTTGAGGTGGCCTTGAACGCACATCACCTCTTCTGCTATGTTTTTTATTTAAAAACAAACAAATAAATAAACAAACCCAGTGCTTTCTCGGTTGGTGGTTAATTAGAATGGGGCAGTATATTTCATTAACCCCTCCCAATCTTGAACATCACATCACTTTATTAAGTCAAGAACAAAAATAGAAAAAAATAAAAAGAACGAAAATACATGTGCACAGTCTTCCCCTATGATTAGCAGCATGTGTTATGTTACAAAACGTCAATGACTAACATGGACCCATTTGGTGGAGGGGACCATCCGTTGGCTCTGGTAAACTCTTGTTGTTCCTGAAGGTCGCCGTCCTCCCGAGTCTCAAAAAACCTCTTTGAACAAAACCCTGCGAGTGTAGCATGCTATCAAAACAAATCCTTGCCCCTTGCTCTCCCCTCCAGAGAGGCCTTGCGGAGCAAGTTGAGAGGGTGATTATGGCCGACGATGCATCATGCTCCTGACTCATCTCCGTCTAACCACATCACTGGGTAGGTGGGTCTGAATGGGAGCGCGGACACAGATGTGCTTTCAGTGTGAAACTCAATCCCCTTCCTCTTCCACTTGATGTCCTAATAGACCTCAGGCCAAATTGAATTGAATTCTCTTCCTGTTGTGCTCCCATTACATGAAACATCTGTTGGGCGGGTGGCTGCAGCGGGGGCACTTCTCTATTCATCAGATTACTTTGTCTCTTGTCAATTAATAAAGCATCGGGCCACTTCCAGCTGAGGTGGTGCTATTCTGCTCCTACTCTTTTGTCAATAGCAGTTTGCAAAGACAGACGCTTTAGATAAGAGGAACACTAATGATTTCAGCCGCAGTACTGCTGGTTTTTCCCGGTGGAGAACTTAAATGATCAATCCACTCGGTGAGTTAGGAGTTTCTCAAACGAGATGAACTTCCAAACGCGCTGAAAAGTTATTTTCTGTCTTGGTCACAATCAGGTGGAACGTCTGGACCAGATGTGCTGCGTTTAAAGAGAACATTAGTGTTGGATATAGTTAAATACAACACCAAATGGTTCGTCTCTCCGCCCTTACAAAAGCTGTCAAACACAAAAGCTGGCTGCCAAGTCAAGGTGAAATATAGTGATGTGATGAGGAGGGCAGACATTTGCTCTTAAGAAAGAGAAGTGCATAAGTGTCTCTTCAAGTAAAAGGTCAAGGGAAAATTGTTGAAAGCATTTAGAGAGAGACAGAGCATTCTTACAGCATTAAAGTTCCAGTGCCAAGAGTTTCGCTATTGATTTCTATCTCGCTCTCGATTCTCTTCCTTCATTGACTCTACCTGTAGAATCACTACACTGCTATTATATTTGAAATAATACTCCCGGCTCAGTGTTACATTGGCCAGACACCGTACATATCTGGATACAATGAACTCGTAGTGTTTAAATCAAAACTTATTTTCTGACTCGTATCGGCGATTTGTTACACCCCCACTGAACCCAATTAATATCTTTTCAGTTATTCATATTCCACTTTCAATGTATGCAAACACAGTGAGAGATTACAATGGCATTCAATTAGCAGCGAATGCCACGCAAAGAGGAGAATATATTAGACAGGGATGAAGGTGGTATTAGCATACGGAGACATGTTGTATTGATCCTGTTTTTACCCGGCTATGTCTATTTACTGCATTGCCTTAACAAACAGGATGCAGCTGGATTATCTCCGCCCGCCTGAGCTGTGTGCGGTTTCATATTTCATCACTTTTCATCAATATGCGCAGTGAACTATAAGCACGCCTGCGTGGAGGGCTTGTGCTGCCTGTGCATTCGCATCAAATCAAATCACTTTGCCAAGTGGAAATGAGTCAACCAGCCGTTCTTCAGGCAATTTGTCACCGCTTTCTTGTGCCACGTGCGCGTCTTAAGGTGTGACAACATGTCTGACATGTTTCCGTCAGATTAAACCCATTCAGGTTGTGAACCATCGTATGAGATCAGGAACACATACAGTACACACATTTCAGATACACTTTGTGTATCACTGTGGTGCTGCGGGAATTCAAATTTCCTGAGCGATTCATAAAGTTCCTGTCTCATGTCATCTAATCTCTACAAACGGGTCAAACTGTGTGGACCGCCTCTCTGGTCGTCACATATTATGCCCACCTGATGACTTGAACACATGATGGCGTACAGAGAAACACAGGAGAGAGTCTGAGAGAGTCCACAACCATCGCAGAGGGACGATCCCTCCTCCAACCCTGCTGGACTCATGAGATGAATCTAGAAGAGCCTGATGAACAGTCGAAACACTCATTTCTGCCTGGATCACTATGTTTCCGAAGGATAATGAAAAAAGAAGAGAAATACTGATAAGATCAGTGACATTCGACACGCAGAGCTCCCTTAGGTCACGGCTCAAATGTTGCCCCCATTTTTTTTCAATCAATCACTTCCTGTGGACCAGAAATGTTGGATGTAATTTGGGGAATCACCAGGATCTAATTATCTGTGTGAAGTAAGAGTGGTGTAGCTCCACTTGATCATCACAGTGCAGCTCTAATGAAGCATCATTGGTGGACTAGAAAGGAGGAATATAAAACGAGTGTGACACCATCACAGAACGTTTCATCATCCCGTAAAATTAGTTTATATAATAATTAATAAGTTCCATGATCAGTTGCCGCATCAGGTCCATTCACGGCCGTTTGGATGAAGAAACAGCTGAGCAAAGATATGATGTGAAGATGCTGAGGAAAGACCTGGAATTATTTTGTGATGCACATACACACACACACACAAAGACAAAAACCCACACTTTTCCTTTTTCTCTTTTGATCACGAAAGCGTCTTTGCACTCTGATAGGATAAAATTCAACAAAACGCTGATTTGAAGCTGCGGCAGCATGTCTCATGGGTCAACTGGGATAAATCAATGTTTGATTCTCAGCTTTCAGCCATGTTCATCGGAGAAAAGGCAAAAGCACTGGCGCAATATTTTAAGTGATATTTGATCAACTTTTTTTTTTTTCAACTTAAAAGTAAAGGCAGTTCTGTCATTTTTCCCAGAAATGTGTCACCAACGTCTTCATAAAATAGAACAACCCGTTGTGTCCACCAGTCTTTACAACATTTGCTTTTGTGCTCATCTTGATGCGTTCCGTTTCCCCTGAATACCATCGACAGAGTTCCACAAAGACGGCTTTAAATTCAAATTCCACTGGCACAATATTCACCAACAACAAGCTCTTCAAGTAGTGGTGAGCTGAACTTCTGCGTGTACGACGGAGAATACCACAGAGGCCGGAGCGAGGGGTTGCCTCGCAACCATTATCAGACACAAACCCACAGAGTCGCAGATATTTAGTATGTGCAGGCAGTGGTGGTCTTAGCGTGCTGCGGCTTTTCATGGCCCCTCGTGTTTCACTGCTGCCAAACGGAGCCTTGTAGGCACCGCGGCTGCATGTTTCAGCAGTGTATTGATGAAAGGATGCAAATGCCTTGTGGCAGCTTGATCTGTGCTCAATACAATCTGAGACTGACGCAATCTATAGGGCTCCCACGGGGGATACTTTGTGTGAGGTAAACTGAGCCTCACCATATCATACTGCAGCTGTTACAAAAGGACTGCTTAAACAAAAGGAATCGTACAAAAGGAGGTTCTCTAATGTTTCATGCAATAAACTCTAAATTATCAATCTCGCTTTTGAGTTTTGAGTCATTATTTGGCTGCAAACTGCTTTAAAAACAACATAAAATGTTTTCCAATTCAAGACAAAAACTTCACACAGTGCTAATTACACATCGGTACAATTACAAGTATTATTCATTGCGGCTTCTTTTCTGCAGGATCATTTCAGTGCTCACAGATTGGTTTGTAATATTTTCACATCTTGTTTTGATGGACTGAACAGTCACGGTGAGTGGGGGGGGTCATAAGAGTTCAAACAATTCAATGAAACATGTCAAAAGAGCCCATACATATACTTATATCTATCACATACGTATATACTACATATACGTACACATGTACTTATGTTACACATACAGTTTTGTATTTTCTTTGATTGAAACAGTCCATCGGCGTGAATCCTGTGTGTGTGTGTGTGTGGAGGGGGGGGGGCTCTGTTTTATTGTGTTAATTTCAATGTTTCCTTGTTGTATTGCTGGTTTTACATTCTATTTTTGACCTCTAACTCTTAACACTTTACTTTTCCCCTGCTGAATCCCATTATTACTGACGATGCGACGACCTACTTTCCCTGTGGCGATCAATAAAGCTTCAACTTCTTTTTTATAGAGCATTAAGGCAGTTTCATATAAAATCTCTTAGACTGAGCAGAACCGGCTTCTGGGAAAAGCCACACACTCATGAACAGAACAAAAAAAACAACAAAAAAACAACAAAAGAAATCAAATTATTTGAATGCAAAAACATACATCAACTGACCACCATAAAAATGAGAAGGCTTCTTGTTTAGCTCCATTTTATACCCCCATTTTGGCCAATCTGTCAATGGATTTGCCTGAGGAATACAAGGACAATGCGGATGCTTGCAACCCCCCCAGACCAGATAGGACTCACATTATTTAGCACATTGTTGAAAACTGAAGCAAACATGAATGTTAAAATTGTATTAAATTTTCTTGACTTCTATTTCACTGCACTCGGAGCCAAAGTCCTTATTTTTACTGCAATCACAGCAGGTCTAATTAGTGTAACATTATGCTGATTTATTGCTTTATACTGGCAGTTACTCATTGTATTTGACCAGATTCAGCAGCTCGGCATTAATTGCAGCCCGTTGGGAATGATAGAGCTCTACAGAACATCGCAACAGGATACATCAATGCACAGAGATACTTTTTATTTCCCGAATCTCAGCTTTCTGGAGTTGGCTGCTGATATATTTTGGCAAGTTGCATCACTGGAAAAAAAAGGTGGTTAGACAACAAGAAAGGAAAACTCTGTTAAGGAATCCAAGGAATAGCGACCACAAGCCCTGAAGGCTGGGACGTTTCATGTTTCACTCTATAGCAGGTTAGATATTCAGTAATACTGGAGGGGTGTTTGGAGTGCAAATGTCCATCATGGTCTATGAAAACATTTTAGTGGTTCTTCACTACACAATTCCTGCTCCTGAATCCAGATTTCCTCTCACCACTGAGCTATGGACGCAGCACCACACTTTGTGTTCATCTGCCGCAGATTAAAAGAAGAAATCCAAACAATGCAGACCGGGAAACATTCCAGCCGAAACAACGATGTTTGACGCACTAAGAATGGAGCCAAAGCCAGAGTAAAAAAAAAGGAGAAAAAAAAGAGCCAAATGTACATTTACATTTTTTTTTTACATAAGCCACACAATCCATGTGACTTCATCCCTGTGTGTTCTGTCGGTGGGTGGATGGATGGATGGATGGATGGGAACCACTTTCACAGACGACGGAACACGTCAACGACACTTCTGCCACGAGGTCCGAAGCGGACCTGAACTGGTTTTAGCAGGTATTAACAAACATGATCATATGTCAGTCAGTCAGCTAGTCAGCTGTTAAATACATGAACACACTAAAACAAGTGGTGATGATTGTCACAAATGACTTCCAAGTCTGTTCTTCTTCCACAGAAGACATCTTGGTCTTTCCCAAAGCATTATTAATCCAATCGATGCTCTGGATGGCTGCTTGATAAAGTGGACACGAGGCGTAGCCGTTTCACCCAGGAGGGTCTACTGAGTAGTTAGAACCACAGACTGCGTCACGGGCTGGTGGAGAACTCTTGATTTCCTGCAGTCGTGGCTTCCCAGTCAACTCGGTGCAGTTTGCCACTGCGAGATCCCACAACATAAGCACTTCATTTTCAGTATAAATGAACTCTAATTTATGGGTGATCAGCTAAACCTTGCAAAGCTTTTGTCTATAAATATTATCTCACTTTTTTTTTTTTGGCCAATAGCGAAATGAAAATGAGACCTTGTTTGGCTCCGGGGGAAAAGCTGCGATAAGGAAATACGATTGGTTTGTAGACATATGTCTTATTTGCCGAGGGGCCATTGGCAGTGTCGAGGTGGATATTTCCTCTGCGCTTTTGATTTCTCTGCTTCTGATCATTAAAATGTATTGCCGCTGGGGATTCTCTCTTCACTCCCACGCCGGTATGCATTTCATTTAGTCATGGTATTAACATTTTCCTAACCTTTGTGTGCTCAAGAAAGCTATTAGTGAGCACGAATGCTTTTCAGCCGTCCACTGCCTGTTCACCTGAGAGCCAGCCGGCGTGACCACAATCATCTTCTTGACCACAGAGCAGTCAGAGCACCGTCCCTCGCTGGAGGCACTGTGACGGAGGTTACTACTTCAAGAGGCATGGGGAGTGTCGTTCAGCGCTCCCCACGCACCGCGGGCTGAAATTGTAGCTCCATTCTCTGCTTTACCCGTTGAGTCTTTTAATGTCATTGCAGATGTGGCATGGACAATCCATTTCTCAGGGATTTTAGGCTGGAGACACACCGTTGGTACCTTTGGCGTGACCATGGCCTTGGCTTTCTAGTCGTAGTTCGTTTATCGGCTTTGAAAGAGACTGAGACTGAGACTGAGTGGAGATCTGCGTTAACGAAAGGATCCGAGCATGTGTGCTGACAGTTTCCGTCTCATCTCATGAAGCTTTGTAGGTTTTTAAGGTTTATACGGAGACCTTGAAGTGCTGTAAAAAGAAAATACAATCTTGTCTTACAACCCAATCAGCTAGAGTAGAATGTTACATTTAACGATGATAATGATAGTTGTTCAATCATGGAGCCATGACTGGCCTAGAGAGTCACTGAATGATTTATGACATAAGTAACTCATGAACAACTCAATGAACTCTTGAAATCTCAAACATACAAAACAAAACACCACATTTCAAACCAAACTGACTCCACTGATTAACTGCGCAGAGAGCTCAACCTCAGTCCCTTCATTCTGTGTACAAAGTACTTTCAAACTGTGACAGGAAAAGCCAAGTGTTGTGGGTGACTCCTGTTGGAGCCACATCCCACTCAAATGTCACATTAGCCCACAGAAGTCATCATTTATAAACTAGCTCGCTGAACCACGGCTGACAAAAAAAACAAAAGTCAGAACACTTTAAATGGTTTTTGAACACGTCTGATCCACACAGGCGTAACCTGCACATGTGAACATGGCGCAAATCCTTGTAAAGTTGTGTCATCCACACACAGACTGGTGACATGTTGGCTGAATCAATGCTAGAAATTCCTGTTTGATTTGCACAAATCGCTCTTTAGCCTACTCCACTGTACGGCCACGGTGCCGTCTGTGCCGGCTGCAAAGCCTCAGAGGATGAAATGGAAGCCCCTCACGTCGCTCTCACGCAAACAGACCTTTTAGTTGTCTTGTTCCCTTGGAGACAAGTTGCACAAGTCACAACCAAATCGCCATAACAACGAGCTACAAACTGAGGTCTAAATCAAGCACTCGTGCATGAGGAGGGGCATGAAGAGCAGCATCTCCATTCAAAGATACATGGTTTGTTTCTCCAGTAGCAGATAGATGAGATCTCTAGTCGCAGGGTGAAAATCCTCTCCAACCTGAACGAAACAGAAATCTCCTAGTTCTTAGTACGACGTGAAACTGACTGCTGAGAATCCTTTCGGAGACGTCAGCAGCTTTTTGCATGCGTTGACCATGTTTCAATGAGTGAGCGACTACTTCAGAAAGCAGGTTTTCCATTACGTACACACTTTGTCTGCACTCCATCATTGCAGTTGAATGTTGGGCGACGACTCCTGTCGAGGTCTGATTCTAAAATCCCTGCATGACCCAAATGGACACATCCAGATCATCTGTAAATTGCTGCAAGTGGCCATCAAATTTGATTTTGCTGGAAATCCTAAAGGCTTCTTCTTCTCTGCCTCATTAATTCTCCGCCATTTTTTCCTTTTGTTCACAATGACGGTTTATTTTTCTCCCCTGGAAGAATACATTTGCTGTTCTGTCATGATGCTGACAGCGACGCATCTGAGGTAAACACAACACTAGAATGCAGACAGCTGGTGAAGCAAAGGTCTCCATGGGATACATGATACAGACAGGAGATGGCTCCGAGAAGAATGACGATCATTCTCAATATTGTTTCTTGAGAGACTGGTTCCAGTGCAAAGTGATTACAGCGACGAACAGATGTTTTTTTTTTTTTTAATTCAATTTTTCTCCCAGTGTCTCATTGATCTCCATCCTACTGGGGGATGGGGGGGTTTCTGGAGATGAATGCCTCACCACCTGGCAAACATTTCATGCAGTTCTCTTTGTTTTGTCTGCGATCAACAGCCACGAGAGTTGAGAGTTATGAGAATTACGTAGCTTGACACTGGCGTTGAAGAACTACTGGAAGAAATTTGGCAACAACCAATGAGGAAACATCTAGAATGCCACCTGGACTAATCCTGTCACCTCACCACACAGTCACCTACACACAAAACATGACTTTGTTTTATAGTAATTATAAAAATCACTGTAACCTTGTTACACAAATTATCACCACTGAGGTGTTTTTTTTTTTATTTCAGTATTGAAACAAAAAAACAACCCTCCGTCCCTGGGTGGGCTCCAACCCCCGACCTTTGTGTTAACAGACAGACCCTCTGACCACTGGTCCACAGAGACAGTCCACTGCTGCTGTTGTGGAGTTCTAGACACGTCTGCTGAAAATGAGGCAGAATCCTTCAACAGATTCCTGGATCCAGATGGTTCTAGAACACCACCACCATTTAATCATCTGGTCCTGCAGCAGCATTGACTGAACATTTCATTAAAATCTGTTTGTAACTTTTTTTGAGTTATTTTGCAAACAGACAAACAAACTATGACAAAAACAGAACGTCTTTGGCAGAGGTAAAAACGTGAGTGATGGAACGTGATGGAAACACGTGAAAGTAAAAATCCACGACACACAGAACCACTTCCCTGGTGGGTGATCGCCTTCGGATGAATCCACTGAGATTTCACAGTGAGACTTTGGATTTATGTGAGCCTACAGGATGCCTTCGTGGATCTACGGCTCCAATCTGACTCATTGAAGCAAGACCATTATCTCATCATCGATCCTGGCTTGCTTTGCAAAAAAAGATGTATACAGCAAATTCGTCTCACAGGGGAAAAAAGGTGTATGCGCTAAAGAAAAACTGATTTACTATGTGCATAATGTCACAAACCTTTCTGTGGGGAGATTTGAATTAATTTGTTTCGACTATAAATGAGCCTAACAAAGATGTAATCTGGAGGCTATTTGTCCATTGTAGTTTTGCATAAATGTGATTTGAAAAAAAAGACAAAAACAAACTGGTTTTGCCAGCAGCTCACAGCAGGAACGCTTCGCAGTTTAAAGGGAGATATGATTTAGTAAAAACATTGTGAAAAACAACGTTGTACAGTAGTATCGGTGCTCTGAGTGCATTTGTCCACAGGATGATGTTTGAATTATATATATTCTTAGATTCTTGAGACCTACGTTGACGTTTCGGAGATGGCAAAACTGCGTTGTATTTCCATCTTATTACCACAAATCTAACAATGAGAGGAAAACCGAGGCAGTTGGCTTACATTTATATTTAGTCAGTGACGAAAACATAACTTCTACGCGTGGGAAGATGGGAGTGACCTAAAAGAGGAGCGCATACAACAGCATGGGTCTATCCCTCTGTGGCTCGCGGTTATTGTTTCCATGTTTGAAATGGGCCGCATGAAAGGAAACAATTCAAACTCACTGACGAGGAAGGATTTCTTGATTTGTCAGATAAAAGGAAACAAGTGGTGGGATTAAATATTCACAAAACACCGGCACATAGAGGCCTATGTTTTATTGATTTAAAGCAAAGAACAATAGAGTCTCCGGTTATTCCATTTTAAGAGGCACTCTGAGAGTCAGGGAACGTTCACGTATGGCGAATACAAGCAAAGTGACGCGTCCTCTCTCCAGAGCCATTTTTCCTGCTACGCTACAGAAGCTAGGGTCAACACTTTGCTTGAGAGGTTAATGGAGCTCTGGAGCTCTCCATTTTGTGGCCGGTCCAGGGTAGCGCTGACTGTCTGGGGAGATATTATGGCTCTGGGTTTGAAAAATGAATAGGAGGGTAAGTCGACTAGTTGTTTGGGTTCAAACAGCTAAAACGAAGAGCCCTGTAAGGGGACGTCATCAATGTCCGACTGAGCATTGTTCTCTAATGGACCTCGTGAGGGGAGAAGTCTTTGCTTTTCAGAAGATTTATCAGGATGACAGTGTACCTGATCCACATGGTGGTTTTATGTTGGGAATATTTGAGCTCGGGGGTGATATACATCCGTCCACCTCCCTTTTCTCACTGCAAAGCCAATTCCAACTTGATGGAGATACATGGAGAACATGTCGACACATGTCGGATTGATTCCTGGCCTGGAGGTCTTTCTGTGTGGACCTTCCATGCCCTCCCCATGTCTGTGTGGGTTCTCTCCAGGTACTCCAGCTTCCTCCCACCTCCAACAGCACGCTGAGGTTAATTGGTCACTGTAAATCACCTGTAGGTGTGAATGTGAGTGTGAATGGTTGTCTGTCCTTCATGTGACCCTGATGAGCTGGTGACCCGTCCAGTTCGTACCCAGACGTTCACCCTCTGACTGGGATCGACTCCTCCACGGCTGTAACCGGAGCAAGTGGAAGATGCTGAATGAATTAATGTCAGAGTGACATTGTATTGTTTTCATCTCTGAGTGGAATTTGTGTTAACCTGGTGTATAATCGTCCTAAAACGGTCGGAGGCCTCTGCATCCAACTGACACATGCACATATTGTGTCCAGATATTGAATGTAATACATTGTTTTGAAACTGGTGATTTACACCCCTGAACACGTTTTCCTGATTCTTGACTTAACCGCAGTATGTGACGAGGCATCAGCTGACAGCACCCCCATAACGGAGAGTCACAGAGGCTGTGATTTACAGAGAGACGAGCGGCGACCGCAGTGGGCTTCCTTCCTCTCTTATGAGCTGCAGTCAGACGTGTTGAATAAACAGAGTCGGCAAATTTGTCAGGGATTACTCAGCCTGCTGAGTGCTCCATCACACAACGCCTTCTCTGTCATGGTGGTACACGTGGCAACGGGAGATTCATGTTGTCCTCTGCCAGAGCTGCCACGGGCCGGGGGGAAAGCACCAGACACTGAGCGGCAGGTAGTCGCAGCTCGTCATCGCACGCCCGTCTCAATTTGACACTTTTACCGCTCGCATTCAAATGTCGAAGTGCAAATGTGGACGAGAGTGATAATGGGACGAGTCGCACCCTGTTAATCTAACTGTCCTTTCATGGGGCAAATTGAGCCGCTGAACTTGCTGGTGTACATAAGAATCTGTGGCGTTGGTGTAATTAGCAGCACCAGCAGGAACGGTATCGTTTTCAGCCGTGACAAACTGTGTGTGTGTGTGTGTGTGTGTGTGGTGTGTGTGGTACTGAACTACGACGGAGGGTTAGAAACTGTGCTGGGCCGACCTGTGGACAATTGTAAGTGTCTGAGTGGGGAACTAATGTTTTTGTATGATTATGGTTTGAGAAACAACAACAATCATAATAACAATTATTATTCTTCTTATTATTAATCCCTTAATTATTATTATTGGTGCCTTTAAAAAAAAAAACCTACAAAGTGGATAGATTAGATTAGTCAAACCAATCAATATCAGTCCTAATTGTTGGAATTTCAACTCCAGTACTTAGTGCTAGTATTTTAAAGCAAAAAAATACTTTAAAAAGAAGTGATAGAAGCCCAATTAGCTCCATTTGAAGACACACAAAAACACACACACGCACACAGTCCAACTGTGTACCAGAGGTTGCGTGAGTAATACCCGGCACAAGGTCAGAGTGTGGTTGCCTGCAAACAATAATTCCGCTCCTGTTATGCAAAAAAAAAAAAAACTGCTTTGCTTGTTTAATCTACTTGGTCATGGAAAGATTAGCCTCTGCCGTTTCCCTGCCTGTGATAATGAAAACTGTATCACCACTGCAAGTCGCTGAATACGAGATCAAATGGCACTGGAATGCTGACTGACCCAAATTTGTCCCCTCCTCAACTAATCTTGGGGCCAGTAAGACACATTCAAGCGTGCACGAGAACTTTATTATGATATTCAGGTTCAGGTTGGTGTGTAGCATCGTTTATCGGCACGTTTTGTGTTTTTGTCAGTTTCCGTTTGACATTGTTTGAACACACATGCACGTTCTTTATTCATAAGTGTTTAAATGAGCCATGACTTTGAATCTTGCATCTTGTGCCTGCACTTGTTAAACAAACAACGTGGGGAATGAAAAAAATCATCTGTAACAAATGCATTTTGAGCTTTTCAAATAAATGAATAAATAAATAAAAGTAGGGATGTGCACTAAAAAGTTGATCCTCGTCCCCAGAGTTATAAACGACTGATCAAGACAGATTCATGAGACAACAATCTGCATTCTGCGGACTAATTTGTTAATTTATTCACCCATTAACTGCCATGCGGCACCATTCCTGGATCTGCACAATGGAACCATCTTCCTGCTCATGCACGACCAATTATACAACCACAGCATCGCAGCGTCATTAATTAGTCAGGGAAATGTACCATAGCCTCTATTGTCTCATTGTAACTGCGTTGCTCTTATAAATCTCTCTTATAAAACTTACAATCAACACAGTCTTATCCTGGGACGTCCAGCTTCCAGACTTAATAGTATTATCATTATCATGATGATTTAAATTTCAGTAAAAGAATAGATGATGTGTCAGGCTTAAAACAAGCCCACATGCGGAGGAAGATGGGGTGGTCCAACATTTCCACTGCAGCCATGTTGTGGTTGTATCACCCTCCATTAAAACAGGATGCTTACACGTGCTACATCGTCTTCCTGTAATTTTCAGTTTGTTCTGAAAGTTTGAAATTGTTCAATAAAACAATGTTGCCAACCTCACCGTGACAAAATGATCCTTTGACGGAGGGCCTGATGAGTTGCCATGACAACAGGCTCTCTTTCACTCAAAGCCCTTCAAAGTAAAAAACTTTGGATCGTCCGCGTGGCAAAGAAAAATGCGAATGCTTCTGTAAGACACTTGGACACATTTGGGGAAGGTTGGATGTCGCCGCCGGCTGCTTGCGTCAGCAAACGAGACTGACGGAGCTCCGGGCTGGACAGGTACAGATGTGTGCAGCTGGAGTTGTCAGTTCCAGGCTGTCCTCAGCTCGAGACGACAAAGGCCCTCAGTGCTGCAACCTGTGCGCCGAGCAGATGGGAGAAAAGACGGTGGCTGTTTGCTGGCATTACGACGCAGCTCTCATTGATAATCTCCCATGAGGCAGAATTTGGAGTCAGAGGGGAAAGAGGATGTGCACATCAATAATTTATGAAAACAGCATCAAATGGGTACCGAAGTGCATTTTGTTTTTGTAGCTTCTCGGAGTCTTTATTTGGCTCTGACTTCAGATCTTAAGCCATTCAAGTTCTCAGTCTAATCAGGAACAGATTATAACACAGTATAATCAGGCTGCAGGTGATTAAACTGAGGTGTGTCACCATCAAGTCGACATCTTGTTGCTGGTGCAGCTACATGCAAATGACTGCTGCTTTGATCACTTTTACAAAGTGGTGTGTTGCTTATTTATGGAGCGCGAGCCTGAGTGTCAGTCCGGATTAGAGTCCCACCTCAGAGCGAGGAGTCGTGTGTGTGTGTGTGTGTGTGTGTGTGTGTGTGTGTGTGTGTGTGTGTGCGTGTGTAGCGGCGCACATGCTAATCGCTTCAAAATCGCTGGGTGAACGAACGCACTGCGCTAAGCCAAATAAAATTATTTATTGTACAAGTGTGTACAAACACGAGTACGCAGCAAGATCATAAACCAGTAATCTAGGTCACAAGTGTAATCCTGCCGTGTGGCTCAATATCGAAAATTGGCTGAAGAAGGATGAGGACGACGGCGTCAGCAGACGGACTCAAGCTTCAACTTCAGCTGCAGACAACGTGTATTTCGATCACACACTGGAGCAAAGACGCTGTGAATCAGGAACACACGTTTCCAGCTTAACAGTGAAACCTGATGGGAACACCCCAAAGACATCCCAGAAGGTGTTTTCAGAATCCCTCACACTTCCTGTTTCCTCAGTGGATGTGCTGCCTTTCCCAGCAACAGACCAATGATATCGGGTATAAATCCCTTTCAATGTCTGTTAATCCAGTTGGGAAACTGCTCCAGCTGCATTACGGTTCAAACGGTTGAGCACCATGAGACCCGAGAGGAAATGTTTTGGTTTTTTTTTTTACAAACCTGACACTTACTTTGCACTGTGAGTCATTTTCATTTAGTCTTCATCAGTAACAAATACACCGATGAACACATCTGAACAAATCTCACACGTTTACTCTGACACCAAAGGTATTGAACTGGATCGACCTTTCGGGTTGCAGTGATCTTGCAGTGAACATGTGCTCATGTTCACCCAAGTGTGTGAACAAGCTCGTGTGGCCTAAAGGGGGCGGGCTGGTGACCCTATGTGACACAGGAAGTGGGTCTTGTCCTGCTGCAGTCAGTGCGGCAGAGGTGACCCCTCCCCCTCCCCCCCATATCCCTCCGACTGCTTGCGTCAATTCATAAGGATTTAAATCAGAATTAAGACTTGGCTTGTCGCTAAATATAGGACGTGTTAATGATCCGGGTGACCCACGCGATTGGAGGCACTGCGGGTTGTAGACGTGAGTTAATGCTGCCGGTGCTGTCAGCAGAAACCCGGGCCAAGACATTCTCTTCTGTTTGGTCCCGTCTGCATCCGGAGATGCGGGATGAACATCAACTTAAAAGCCAAATCATTTAATGAGAGAGAGTTGAGTGATTGTGTTAGGCCGTTTGTGCTTCTCACTGTTGATTTCAACCAAATCCCCAAAGTCCCGTCTCTTGTTTTTAAAGCTTACTGCCGCAGTAAAGTTGTAATCCCTTCGTACGCTCACGATGTGTCTTTTGGCCCGGATAACACCAGCAAAAAACAGGGTACATTCATTCATTCATCATCTCCACTCGCTCCGGTTATGGATCGAGCTGGTTCTAAAGGTGTGATATTGCAGAGCGCCGGCCTCTGATTGGTCGCGACAGACAGAGGGCCGTCCCAGTCGCTACCGTCCACACAGACAGGAGTCGGCGGGCGGTTTTACCGGCGGACATGGAGAAGACCACAGAAAGAATCAAACCAGCAACTTGCTAACCACTGCCGCACCGTGTCGACCAACACAGGAACTCACAGCAACAAATTAATGTGAGAGCATGTTCAGGTGCATTCGGTATATTAACACATTTCCGCTAATGCAGTCTATTGGGAATGCGGGGGGAGGGGGGAGGGGGGTGCGTGCAGATGTGACTGATGACATCCCACCACTGGTGCTGATCAGTACCGTGACCATGTCACATTAAAACTACTGAGAGATGCAAATATCCATGAGACCCTTCAACTCTACCTGCACCTCCCTCCCCCTCTCCCCCTCTCCCCCTCCCCTGGATTCGCCAGATGCCTGATAATTAACGGTAGGATTGCCTACCGTTACCGCCACTTCCCCCTGCTCGTCTACATGTTTGCACATTGCTCGCTGGGGTGAGAGCCGTCATGAGGGCTGCCGGCGTAAGACGCTGCATCCCGCGCGCGTCGTCATCAGTCTTCAGACACGGCGCGCTGCAGTTACACCTCCAGGAAATGTGCGAATTTTAAGGTGAAGTCCTATTAATGCTAAAATGAATCTTTATTCGTGGGACTGGCAGCTCCTTGCTGTCACAGGAGGGATGAGGAATTATTAATGTGTTCACACTCACGTTCATCATCGCATGCATCCGATTTGATTTCAATTGGCAAATGTGATCTGTATGCAGATGAATACGATTACAGTGATTTACTACGTTAATGGCTTTGCATCGCGAAAGATGGTTCACGCGGAGATTTAGCAGCTTGTATGGGCGACGCGACACACACACACACACACACACACACAGCTTGAAGAATCATATATATATATATATATATACACATATATATATATATATATGTGTGTGTATATATATATATATATATATATATATATATATATATATATATATATATATATATATATATATATATATATATATATATATATATATATATATATATATATATATATATATATATATATATATATATATAAGGCCCCCACCTGTGACTTCCGATAAGGTACGTGATGAAAACCCAGAGGACGAAGATTATTATCACCACTTGCAGTATCGACCTTCTAATGAGACACTCGCCACGGCTATCACAGTCTGGAGAAAGTCATGGTAGGAAATAAAGACTGATCACCATCCTCTGCTGTTTGTTGTCCACCCCCTACCGCTCCGACTTCTGCCCTCTGGATTTAGACGTAGAAAAGCTTTAGCTTTGTCTTCCTGCTGACGCTGATGGGTTAAGAGTCATTTGACGTTTACAGCAGCTTGGTGCGTCAGTAAACGAGGTAAGGGGTGTGAGACAGTGACACCACTGGGCAAACGGGCTCGTCGTTTGACATGGACAGAGGAAAGCGTTGTTATGGTAACCACCTGTGGACCATAATTCAAATTTGCCTGTCAAAGTGGTGAGTGGATGCTGGTTTGTCAACACCTGTAAACATGCCACTTTGAAATGAAGAGATTGTGATGATAACCAGGAATGAAGGCACCAACTGGTCCTTTCTGATCTAATGGACGTCGCTCGGTAATCTTCAGCATCTTCATCGTGCTTGTGAACACGTTTCTCATAAGCTTTGACACAGGAAATGGCTTTGAGAAAAATTTCCGTTGCACTTTACATGATTGATTAATACCGATATGCGTTAGGAAACACTGATTTATTTGTCTGTTGCCTGCTGATTGTCATCTTGACATTAGCATACTGAATATGTGTGTTACTACCTTTCAGGTGCTATTAGTCGCGCCGATGATTCACAGTTTAAAATAGACTTGGGTGTTGTGGAGTTAGAAAATGATGTAATTCAGTGACAGGGAAGAGATATTTCATGGTAAATGTTGTTGACAACTCGCATCTCTTACAAGCTTGTGTCTTCACCTAATTGGGTTAATTGCTACTTGTGAATGTACTTAACACACTGTTGTTTTGGGAAGATAATTAGAGAAAATCACAGATCAAGATGATGGGAAAAACCACAGCGAACACTTCTAGCACTATATTTTTTGTACAAATCAGATGGCGGTAATTTATGTCAAATGGTTTTGGGTACAGTGACTTTATCTACAGTCAGAAAAGGCCCTGCTGGATATTCATGTTAAAATATGAAAATGAAGTTTGCTGCCCTCTGGACAACCAATATGCACCTAAAAAATTGAAACATGGCTGTGTTTGGCTTTCACACTTAAAAGGCTTTGCATACATATGCAACTCTCTCTGTCCGTACCTCGCGGCGTTCCACTGCTTTACTTTGGGATTCGGGAGAGCTCAGCTGGAGAGAGACACCACTTAGGAGGTGCTGGGAGAACTTCTACATTAATAAAGATCTTACATGGTCATCATATCGGTTTAATCAAGCCACGTTTCAGGGCGCAAAGAATTAAGGACGGGAGCTTTAACATGAGATTTTTTACATGAAAGATCCTGCGTACTGACGGCTTTGAACTGGCATTCAACTTTGGTCTCGCACCATTTTTTGTTTCCTCTCAAGTGCTATGAAAGTTTAATACCTGATGGCAATCTGCAGGAGGTGAATACGATTATAATGATTCACACGATAAGACAGTGTTATGCTGCTTTTGTACAAAACTGATGTGAGGAAGGTTATCTTATCTTGTCCTAAATACAGATATTCGGTTTGTGAGCGGATCAGAGGTAAACGCAAGAAGGAGAGTAGACGTGTAATATGAACTGATTCGTCGGGTCACATGTTCTTTGGTGATATTCATATCACTTTAAAGGACGAAAGTCAGAAAATTATTTGTGAGGCCGTGAACTAGCTGAACCTGAGCCACTGGTTGTTCTGTGGATGTTTTAACATGTTCTCTGACCAGCCCCCGTACACAGGAAGTTCATTTCAGACAAATTCATCTCATTCATTCAGTCACTCTCCACAGAGTGTGATAAAAATACCAGTTTGGATGGAAAACTGACTGCTAAATCCAGCGGATGCTAAGGAAGTTAGCGTACTCATAGCTCTCTACCGGCTTGGACTCACTTGAGGATTATATTTTTTTCTCGATGTTCAATAACCTACTGGTTCCAATAAAAAAAAAAAAGCATTGATCAGCATGGAGACCCCAACCACTTCAAGGGCAAATCCATGGTGATAAAATATGCTGAAAGACAGGAACAGAAATTGGTTTCTTTACAGACAAAAGGAGGCAGATACAAATCAATTGTCTTCACTACAGAAAGTCCATTTCTGTTCCAGTAAATCAGTTCAGCTTACAGATTCCCACCACACACATATTACACAATACTACAATGTAGGGGACACAATGTAGACACCTTGAAATCCTTAAAATTCCTGACTCTTCTCCAGTACAAATACCAGAATATATGAAAAGGCAAATATTCATCTTAAAACCTGCAGAGACGCCGATCCATTATTGTAATTTAAGAAAACCCTCAGATGTCAAACACGGCTCATGCATAATTCAACGCAGTGAAGCTCGGACACAGGAACAAGAGGAGAAACAGGTCGGACTGAAAGTCCACGTGCAGCCCCGTTCACGTGCCGGCACACACGGCAGACGGCAGCGGAGGAGCTTTTCTCTCACACAGATGACGTCGACGCCGATCCGATGCTGCCAAAGACAGCGAAGAAGTGAGAAGCTGATGTCTGACGAGACGCACGAGCAGCCACCAAACATACATCGACGCCGTGCCCCCTCTCCACGGAGATGTGTGCGTATGCAACACTCCATCACGCTGTGTGAAGGAAGTCCCATGTCCCTGCAGCCACGAGACAGTGTGACAGAGCTGTCCAAACATTTTTACATTCGGATTTCTTGTACGCATCTTCACGTGTCAGAGAAAATAAAAATGTGAAAATAAGTACGACTTCTATACGTGAAAGTACAAAACTTTTTAAGAGGTTGATTTCATTGCAGTGGCTGTTGCACAGGGCCGATTCCTCTTCCGTCTATGACTGCAAGTCAATTTGGTGTTTGATTTATTTCTTAAACCATTTTACGCCACCAGAATGTCTCACTGTGTGGCTGATTTCTCATTTGCTGTAACTGTTTGTGGATGAAATCACATTTTAGAGTGATGTGCTCAAGTTGCAGCCTTCCCTCCTGCCTCTGTACGAAGACAATGGAATACGGAAGCAGCCATGTTGTCTGATGATGTCATTTGCAGATCTGAGTTCTGAACATTGACCCGTTTATGGAAACAACTCCATGTGCCATCACTTCATGCTGCTTTCAATACGTTGCCATGTTTAATGTGTGAGCTTGTTTATTGTTGTTGTTGTTCTTTCATTCATTCAGTTGCACTGGGCACAATGACCCTAATAGTACAATATTAAAAACATGACTATTTTGGCTTCTGCTAACTGATGATAATATCACGTGGCCTGTTTAAATGGGTGAAATAGAATTTGTGAACAAATGTCAGCGCAGTAAGAATTAAAGAGGAAGACGAATCATCTAAAATGGCAGATTAGCCAGATATCACTGGGTGTAAATGGAACAAATACATTGTAAATGGTGGTTAAGTGATGTCACCAGGCCTCAGTCTGGACAACGAGGCTACAAGCCTCCAGAAAAAGAAGCTGCGCGGGGCCAGATTGCTCCCGATGTGACACAGAGTCACAGCAACGCTGCAGCTCAGTGACACGACTCCCTGAAACCGTTTTAGACAGCTGCTCTGGCAGACACGGATCATTAGGCCACTTTCATCTGGGATGAGACGGCGCTTCCCACTTCGGCGAAGGTCAGAACGGGTTTCACAGAGGACTTCATGAAGCTGCAGCCCAATCACAACGTATTTCTGCCTTTTTTTCTTTTTCATATGACATGAAGAGAAGGAGTGAATGTCTCAGGCACATCTGTGTAGATTCATAACCCCCAAACACAAAATCAAGTTTGTGAAGTAGCAACGATAAGAAACGTGTACATATTTCACAGTGCCAACACACAACGGACTACAAATACCATAAGTACAACTACAAACTTATTTTGTCGTAGACAAACTCAAACAGAGAAAACTTCATTCAACGTGACTGCATGATGACATTTGGGGAAAAAAAACTTCATGGCTACAAGAGTGGAACTTCTGTGAATGGGTAAATAAATCATTTTAAAGCGGATTGATGACGCCATTTGCTCCGACTTTTTCCTTTTTTCTTTTCAGTGTTCAGTGTCATCATCATTTTTTTTTTCTTTGTGCGGTTCTGACTTGAAGGTTGTTTGTTTTCTCTTCTTTTTTTCTTTTATGCAGCTTGAATGCTTTTCTGTCACCTTGATTATTCCTTTTTCATTTGGCTCAAGTCAAGACAAAAAACAAAAAAACCCAAAATAAAACACTTTTAACACTCAATGGCTCAGAAACACATGTGACTGTCAGTGGGAATGGAGAAGGATCTATTCTTCCTGTTGTTGTATCTTTTACACCATCACCGTCACATGGAGGAGACAAAAGGAAAAAAAGTCCCTGAAGCATTTTTTTTTCCTCTGCTGGGGAAATTAACTGCTGAAAACTAATTTCAGGTCACAGAGGTTTTGCAGGGGAGAGATATGCCAGTAAAACACTCAACCATCATGACACCCCCCTCCCTGAATGTTCTTGTTGAGATAGAGGGGTAAGGATAGGTTAAAAGCAAGAGGAGGCCCTCTGGGTAAAACTAAGCTTCTTGGTTTATATTAACCTCCATCTTTCTCTGCATTACATATAATATTCCCCTGCTGAAATATAACACAGCCTCAGGTTTGCTGAGTGGTAATGTGATTAAACACAATTAATTTAGGCATACACTGCACAGGCGCCATATGAAGTGACATAATGAAGATCTGATATAGTTCCTCTATGAGAAAGCGCCTAAAGATTAGCTAATAAAGTAGGACCCACCTTGAAGCCCTTATCAAATAGGCTGATATTGCACTTTAATAGTCCATATCCCCACGTATAGCTGCAGTTAATTGAATTACCATAAATTAATTGCCACACAGTGAAAGCGGGGGCCCATGGGGGTTTTTGACACTTGAAAAAGGGGTCAGTGTAAAAACACATTATGCACATTACAAAACTCTGAGAAAGTCTGTTGACCTTTCAGCCAGTGCTCATAAAGACATAGATTTATTATATTAGTGCATGAAAAACATCACAAGTTGAATCATGCACACAATGTGACACTTGTTTTTTCTTGGGGTTTTTCCAGAGTACACTGATGAAACAGCACTTCTGAAGTCATCAGGTCGTCTAAAAAGTCACAATAACTTGTGTGCAGCGCAGTTTTGTCAGCGCATCTACACACTAGCCCTGGAAATGTCTAAAAATAGAAGTGACGATTTGTGTGAATCCCATGAGTCCTGTTAAAGGTGTCGAAAGGGTCCCTGGCCCTCAGATTTGTCAGGTTCCTGCCTCTCTGATCTAGAGGTGTCACATGTACTACAACACATCACATACTCCATCAGAAGACCCGTGCGTGCTTATCGGCCCCCTGGTGGCTGGTTGCTGCACAGGTCATGAATCCTATCCTGGCATTTGTAGTCACAAACACACAAAAAATGTAGAACGTGGAGGAGATGGTGAACTTACAGCTCGGTCTGTTGTCACAGACAAGCATCGAAGAGACGAAGCACCCGCCTGGCATTCACTCCGTCCCGCTCTTTGTGAACATTCTCACAAGCCACAAAGCACACAAACCCAAGTCCAAACTTCATTCACCGACCACAGTAGATGTTATTATGCATGTGAACCATGTTAAATGGTCACATTTTAGTATCACTTCATCTCGCTTGCTGGTGGAGGATCCAAAAAGAGCAGCAGGTGTCAGGTACTGTCCCCAATGGAAAAAGCGAAAACAAAGAGTGGTGCTGGAACCGTGTGGGGGTGTCTTATGTTAATGAGGCTTCAACAGGCCATTTGATGTTGTCAGAAGGGGAAGTGGTGCTCCCCTTTACAGCTGCTCTCTGTAAAGTTACTCCAGTCACTCTTAAGGACAATTCCGTTTTCCATGCCCCCCCGATTGTTTGTATGAAACAGTGTGAACCGATCCCGAATGATTCAGCTTGTCAGGATCCCGATGCAGCTGCAGTCCCTGATCACCGTGCCGATTCTAGTTTGAAACTCTCATCACCATCAATCACTAGCGCAGCACTCTGATCAACAACTGTTAGGAAGTATCTGATGACTACAATTCTGCAGTTGGGTACTATCGTCATCCTCCAACAGCACCCGGTCCTCCTTCACATGACAACTAGCAGAGCGTGAATGCCGATAACGTCAGCTTTCTGGTGAGAATTGTCTCAGTCTGGAGTGCAGATGGAGTCACAGGGAGCAGATCTGGCAACAAGCCTCTAAAGTGTCAACATATGGACCCGACGTTAGAAGCAATATGGGGGAGTGCTGCAACGAGGACAGAATTTATCATGTCAGATTCATTTTGTGAATTTATTCTGATGCAGGTCGACTCTCACATTTCCAAGAAGGGTCTTCATATTATGATACATCACTGACAGTATATTTTCATATAAATGACTTTTACAGCGAAGACAAAACCTCCCTGTAAAAGCTCCAATGGACCGAGAGACAATTTACAAAAGGCAAGGTTACTTTAGAGTAGGATTCCGTTTCTGTCAGTCGTGGTAAAGGGTTGAGACGACCATCAACTGCATTCGCTAACGCACTCAGGTTTATGACTCAACTCTGAACTCAAGTTCCCGGCTGCTTGAAGACATTTATCCTCTCATCCAGGACGTGTCTTCAGCTCAAACTGACCAGAGGTGACTTAACGTCAACTTACACGATGACCTGGACGACTGAGAAGCTCGGCAGACGTGACATTCCCTGATCAAGATTTTTTTGCCGTACCAGACATCTATCTGAGCCCAGTGAAGACAGACGGAATACGAGCAACATAAAACAGTATCTGTGGGTTTCATGCTGGCCCTGATGTGTATCTTGACCCTTTTTCACCTTCCTGCTGTGCCGTGACAGTGACAAACACGAGTTAGGGCTTCATCTATAAAAGCCTCAAAGACAGTGAGGAATCTACTGGCCCTTTTTGACAGAATCACCTTCCTTTCTTTATTATCTGCGATGCTTTCCCTTATTTTCTCTATATGTATATACTCACATATCACATTACAATATCACACGGCCAAGATTTTAAATAAAACGATTAAAGCTCCAAATGAACTCAAAAAAAAGCATTTTTGTTTTTTTTCTACCTTGCTAAAATTAATATTTCATAACCCCAAAACATTGGAGGTGTGTTTGTAGTTGGCGGGGCAGTAGGCTAAACGTTACTTTCTTCTTTCTTGCCCCACGCTGCACCTCTCCAATTAGATGAGAAAGTCATCAGGGGAGGTTTTGCATAATATCTGCTGACAGACAAACCAAAGTGTTTGACTAAGGTCGAGAAAAAAAAAAACAGTGCTGGAAACTAAATAGATCCAATTTAGTTAATAGCATGTGACATTTTGAATTATAACTGAATTAAAATGCTGTGTAAAGTAATACACATACACATAAATACCTATGAGTGTATATTGATTGTGTCTTTGTCATTGCATCATATTACCTCACATTTATTCCTCTGCTCTGCAGTCATCACACTACAGTGGAGGAAAAGTAAACAATGTCATTAATATTCATTCAAAGACAATAGCACTAGCTCATTACCGTTAGCGCTGTATATTGATTCTTCCCATTATGAACAATTGCTATGAAGTTACTAAATCGCCGTTCTGTCTTAAACACGGTTAAGTAGACTACTGATCACATTAATGTGTGCTTGTCCGATGTAAAAGGAAGAGTAGAAAAATACATCTGTCCAGCTCCTCTGGAAATGCAGGGATGTATTAAAATGATATCAAGGTCCACCGCCCACAGACACAGTGGTTGTTTGTCTTCAGACCTTTAAGGCTGCTGATGGGGGACGGACGGACTCTCAGTGGTGTCAATTTCGTGCACCCGAGTATGAACAATGAGACGCAAGGGTGTAAAACTACAGCCCGCTTCTGTTATCTAAAAAAAAAAAAAAAAAATAGAACTACACTATATAAACATGTATTGATTTTTATTTAAAAATCCAAGTGCCTCATTTAAGTGTTTCTTTCCTTCAGAGATGAAATGGTTTGCAATGATTCATTGGATAACACATTTACATATTTTGGAGAGAGTCATTTTATAGTTGTAGTAAATATAAATTAACAGATAATCATGATATCTGGCTCAGGGCCCTGAGGGGAACAAAATCGCCGTGCCCTAGTTATTCACTACTTCCTACCACTGTACACATTTCATACGCTGGAATACTACACAGCCCCTAATTTACTGTGAGGTAATTTGCTAACGTTAATTTAGAAATGTGAGCAAAAAGATTCTAGCTGTATTTTATGACACAGAGCTTCCACATCAGGTGATAAAACACTTTTAGTGGGTCTTTATAATGAGGCAGTAGGTGTTGGACTTTAGGTGGTGCATATTTCAAAACAGCTTTTCTTATTAAATTAGGACAGTGGACACACAGCAAGTCTGTAGCACTAAAGGACATTTGGAGCTTGGAAATGACTTCTAATTCACCAGAAGATCTGATGGCTGATCCCCTCTTCCCATCAATACAGTGGGACATTCATCAGGCCCCGCCATCCAAAGTGATGAACAGTAAGCTGCACCAGAGCTGGAGACCCTGAAGTAAACAAACACGAGGTGCTGTTCAATATGACAAAGTAGACATGTTGATTCTTGAAGACAAACAGGGATACTCATCCTGCCAAAAATAACAGTCTGCTTTGGGTGTTGGGCAACGGTAGACGGCGCTCCATGGAGGAACGCAGGAGTATGACTGAGTTCAGCTTTGTGCGTAAACCCAAGAGTCACTCAGTGGGCCAGCGTGGGACATTTGAATTTGATTCGATCTGCACATGGACTACGGGTTGAGGTCAATGAGCAGTGGAGTGACATGTGCCCTTTTCAGGTTGATTGAAATCCAGACACGGTGACGCATTCTGGACCATCTGTGAGGGCGTCGCTGTGAACGAGAAGGACATTGCGGTAGTTGAGTCCGGCGGTAACCATGGCCTGTGTAGAGAGCCGGGCGGCAGAGGAGGTCAGATAAAGCAGACCGGTCTTGGGTTGTGTAGCAGCGACAAGCAGCGCGACTGGACAGATGCAATATGGTTGAAAAAAAATGTCTGGTCATCAATCATGACTCGCAGGTTTCTCACAACCTTGGAGGAGGTGAGATATGAAGAAGCTGTTTTTATTCTAATGATAAAATGGATTTATTGATCAGCTGGGGTGACCACGAGTTCACTTTTAGAGAAGTCTTTGTTGGAATCTTTCCCTGTATGATGAAGTTAATGGTCATATTAATAATAATGAGACATAGTTGGATAATGTCTGCTTGGGAACAGATAATCAGCGAAAGATGTATGGAAAAGTGAAGGGGCCCAGGTTCAGGCCTTTGGGCACCCCTGTGGAGACGTGATTAGATTAGTCCTGACATCATGCCTTGAAATAACAACTGAGGTTGACTCAAACCTAGATTACACTTCTCACAAGATGTTGTGGTTCACAATGTCAAAAGGTTGCTGAGAGGAATAGCGAGATGGGAACAGATGATTGAGTCTGATCCGGCGGCCCGAGTGGCTTCTGTTAAAGACAACAGAGCTATTTTCAGCGGCGTGGCCACACTTACAGCCCGTCTGATTTGGGTCACGAGGTCCAATCCCAGGAGAAGATCTGAGACCTATTTGACAGCCCCATTCTTCTGTTCGTCGGGGAAGAGCCAAGGGTCGTAAGATATCAACTGTACAACTGTAAATGCCAGAATGAGCACTGTAAGCTAAGGTGACATGATAGAAGCCCATTACTTCTAGAAATATTGTTGTGTATTCATACAGGAAAATACATACATACAAAAATGGAAATCATGTTCTTTGTCTTTACTTAGGAACACAAGCTTTGTTGATCTGATTAGCAGCTAACATTAGCATGCGCTACAGGAATTGGATTTCTTTCTTTCGTTTCTGTTTCAAATGTTCCACCAATGTTCCCTGATGTGCAAATCAGACACGATTGTTCTAAGAGTGCAAGGAAAGTGCTGCTCCTAAAATGGTGCAATGTCCGTGACGAATTTGTTCAGCATCAGCTGTTTTTATCACCGTTGGTCTGCCGTGCTTCTCTTCTCATACATTCCCGTAAGGAGGACGCTGTGTAAAACAAAAAAAAAAACAAAAGACAAAAATCTGTCAGTAAGTGATTCCCTGCTTCAGTTTGTCCATTCAAATCAAAGCATTGTCTGCAAAAGGAACCGTGGGCAGAACTGTCGTATAAATAACGTGACAAATTTGACAATGTCGACCTAAAATGCATCGCCTGTTTGTTAAGACGAGCCGCCGCCACTGGTGCAAATACACGCCGTGTCTCATGTAAATGTTTAGCGTGACCTACATACATGGTGACCTCAACGACAACAAAGAAATAAGAACCCACACCTGGCTGTTCCCTCTGTCCTCTCTCTCTATGTGCATCCTCCTCCATTTCCACCCCCCTGCTGTCAGGATGAGTGTCGGGCTCTTTGCTCTCCCAGATGTTCGTCTGGCAGGGAGAGGCTGCATGTCTGTCATCGGTCAGGACTAGTGACAGCCATGTCGGCAGCTTGTCACAGCTGCCGTTCCTCAGGCCACTGAAGGTGTCACCGTCAAGCCGCTATGCCCTTCGTGGGACCGGAGACTGTGGGAGCTCCTAATTAATATGTTTGCAGTAGCGCAGGAAGGGTGGACGGGGATGCAGATAAGGCTGTCGGGGAGTCATCTTTAATCAGTCATAATGCAGGAAAAATATAAGAATGTTTTCAGTTGTGTTGAACTCTGTCTCAAAATATTCAGCCACAGAACGTGAGGCTACAGCGGATTACACACGACCACCTCTGTATTTCACACTAAATGAAGGCAAATCACTCAGATTTGAGCATCTATATGCAGCTTAACACTAATATATGAATTCATGGGGAGACATTATGCTGGCCCACGCACTGACGTCAGCTCTGACTGACCTGTATAATTACGCTGCAGATTATGTCACTGCATGTTTGGATTCTGATCCTGCCAGGTTTCCATGAACACATTTTTTCCTCAACAGGGTTTTAACATCAGTTAGGCAATAAAATGACCCAACAGACCGTTCCAGACACACGCTTGACACCCTGGATTTACACCGGCTGCGTGTGCGTTGCGTCTCCGATCCGTCGTTGCTCCGTCAGTGCGCTCCGTCCACTCACGCCGGATGCGTTTCTACTGCCACATGGTTCCGGTCCATCAGTCACGTGACCGACAAATTCCCGCGGTGAAAAGACGTACAATCGCGCAATACTACATGTATGTGTGATAAATCCAGGAAGAAACTGTTGTGTCTCCAGGTGGAGAAGCAGAGGGGAGTCGGACTTACTTATGTTTGACTTTTTTTTCGGTGTTTTGTGCTTTTACCATGGGAAAGTAGCTCATTAGTAAATAAATACTAATAAATGTACTGTGTTGAAAGTACTGGTGAAATAGTGTGAAATACAATCTGGCATCAACGTCGAGTGTTTTATTCTGAAAAGTAACAGGATGTTTAATTTTGTTTCTTTGTTGGACTTCCTGCCCCGCTCGATGGATTTTGTGCGAGACTGCTGAGTCTCAGCTCCGGCATCTGGCAACAATAGAACGTCTGCGTATCCTCGATGCAGCGCTCCTGAGATGGAGCTGAGACGCAACGCACACGCAGCCGGTGTAAATCCAGGGTCACAATACGACACCCTTTTATCAACTGCATGATTTGGATATAAAGAAGCTCTTTCTGCAGCTGTTATCTCCGGATCCAGGGACGTTCCAGTCCAACGGTATTCATCTCTGAGTTGATTAGATTGCTTGGTGCATGGGAGCATTTTTGTTGTAGCAGAGATTTTATTCTCCGTGGTCTGTTAAAAACCTGTCTGAAGGTAGGTTTGTATTCTGTAAACACAAACAAAGGCAGCGTGCACATGCGCCCTTTGACTAAATATCATACAGGTGAAGCTTTTTTTCTTGTATTTCTTAGGGCACATTTTGGAAGGACATGTAGGCAAACTACAATCAAAATGACGAGTTTTCAAACAACAGAAAGGCCAAAATAAGTTTTGAAATAATATATGACATATGCTTCAGAGATGTCCTATAGATGCCCTCAATATTCTTTTCTATGGAAAATACAGAAACACACTATAACTAGAAAAGCCCTCGGGGAGTGTGAACCTCCACCAATCAGCTCATTTCCACCAAATATTATCATCGTGCATTCATTCATTCACTCAATCTACTCTGCTAATAAATTCATTGATCATCAAATAGTCACTAATAGTCAAATTAGTCAGACACCTTGTTACACTAATCATGTTCGTTTTTTTTCTTTTTGTTCTTTATTTTCCTTTTTATTTCAATAGTAAAACAAAAAAAACAACCCTCTGTCCCTGGGTGGGCTCCAACCCCCGACATTTGTGTTAACAGACAGACCCACTAACCACTGGTCCACAGAGACAGTCCACTGCTGCTATTGTGGCGTTCTAGACCCGTCTGCTGAAAATGTCCCAATCTGACAATGAGGAAGAATCCTTCAACAGATTCCTGGATCCACATGGTTCCAGAACATTTCATCATCTGTTTCTTGTCCCATTATCAGCACTTCTTGAACATTTCTTTAAAATCTGTTCATAACTTTTGTAGTTGTTGCGGACAGACAAACAAACAAACAAACAAACTGGCTTTTTTGTTCAGTTTTGACATTTCTGCAATAATTGTAATTGTACTTTTAGTCAGTCACAGTCGATAATATGCAAATCTATGATCTATAAACTAATCTATAAAAGACCAGAGAAGCTTTCAGTTTGGGACAAAAAGTATTGAAATTGACACTGAAATGTTTTCCCATGACAGCAGGAGAAGGCAAATGAGAGATCTGAGAGCTAAGCCAGTGGTGTCAACACTAAAAAGTGTCCATACTAATTACTTCCCACAGGGACTTTCCACTTTATTCCTCCTCTGTTGTCAGCACAGTCACATATTCAACTGCAGGAGAGAGCGCTCGCCTCCACTCCCAGGGAACGCTCAGCATCCCATTTCCATTTTGATTTGCAGTCAACGTACAATACCGCTGTTGTCTCCTATTTAAATGCAAAACATGACACTTTTCAAAGTGTGTAATGTATGTGCGCCGCTGCCAGCGAGTCGCAGCCATTTGACGCTAATCAGGAGCAATGTAACTGCAGGGGGGGGCGCTGACACTCCGCTTAAAACAGTCTGATGATATTGATGTGTTTATTTATTGAAGTGCTCTGGGTTATCATAACTCATCGCAGTCGTGCACGTACCCCCATCATCCTTTATCTTCACTCCTTTTTGTTTTTGACCCAACCTTCTATCTTGTCCTTTCAGCGTTTTTTCTTTCCTTCTCTGCTCATTCCAGCCTTCATCAGTCATGCGCTCATTGCTTCATCTTTGCCATCAACCCCCCCCCCACACACACACACTTTGCTGCTTGTTCTTCCTATTCAGATCACTCCTCCTCCTCCCTCTGGATTTCTTCATGCCTTCTCTCTCTCTCTCTCTGCCTCGATCCGTTCCTCCCTGTCCTTCCATCTTGCCATCCCTCCGTCCTCCAAAGGACCAAGGACGTGACAGTCTGACAGCAGTGCGATGCACATTTGCTGGGCGTCTTGCCACCTAAGTGTCTTCCGTTAGCCTCGTAACAAACGACCTCTGCTCCTACTGATACACCTCCAATACCTCCAAGAGCTATGAGTCTCACCGACCGCCAACAGTGTTGCAAGACTGACTTTAGTGTGTGGAAGTCTGGAGGATGGAGCTTTTCTAAACAGGTGATGTGGCAGAGTGCCGGCCTCTGATTGGTCAGACAGAGGGCTGTTGCTACAGGAGTCTACCGCCGCGATTCAGTTCATTATTCCGCATCACATTCTCCTTTAACATGGCTGATATGCACAAAACACACGCCGTGGTCCATTAATGACTCACGGACACACAGCTGGAAACAGAGTACTGTGTCGGCGATCGTGTCCTGCTCCGTTTCTCTTCTCCAGAACAGTCACAACATCTCCATCCCCTCCGTGTTCTTTATTGTTGATGTGTCGTGGTAAAAACCGGCGCTGTGACATCAGCACCTGCATCGTGGACGTACTGAATTGTAAACGGAAAAGTCCCTGAATGAAACCAAGCCGAGTAGAGAATGAATGTAATGAAATCCTGATCGGTCTTTGAAAAGATGCTTGATATGACGTCATAATCAGAAAGAAAGAAGCATCTGGTGCATGTATGACTGTGACACGGAGGATCCACACCGGCTCTTTTACCCAATTTCCACCTGGCATCATGGATGATTGTCACTGCAGAGTGCACAGGAAGCCGGCAGGAGATGTGATCATCCGAGTCATGATCAAACACGGTTACGGGACATTTCTAGTCAGGCTGAGGGATATGCCGAAGGTATCATACTGTGAAAATTCTGTCAGACACTGCATTATGACTGCATATTGGGTGGGTGGATTGGAGTTTTCTAAAAAAAAAAAAAAAAGAGCTGCAAAGGAAAGCGAACAGGACAACACATTTGCGCTGCACCTGCAGAGTATTTAGCCGACAACATGACAAGTAAGAGCTTTCTGCAACACTAATCAGATGCGTAGTTTGTCAGCTTTGTGTGATTGGTGCACGCGAGTTCCAATGTGAGGTGCAGCAAATGAGACCCGAATGAAAAAGGCCCTTTGTTTCCAGAGAATGTAATAAAGCAGCGTTGATATATTTTGCCAGCGCCGGCTGATTTGATAGTCGGATACACGGTGTCCACAAGCTCTTAGGTGGGCACACCTGCTCTGCTCTCCTCATATCGTTCTCTGTGATGTGTTGTCGGCGATGATGTGTGCGTCGTCGTATGTAGCATACTTCTAATAGCTTTCTGAATGCTCCTTTCATGGAGTTGGGCCGTCTGTCAGTGTGTGGAGCTTCTGGATGTTCAACAGGTCTTGGACTTTGTTTCCATTCCACACGCAATTTTCACTTGTTTTGGCATTTCTCGGGAACAATTTAACATGAGCTCTCTTTCTATCTTGCCCAGGTGGATGTATTTATACAATTTTTACTCTCACAAACAAAGCAAACCAACTAGCACTGGTACTAAAGTACTAAATATCATAAGATCAATGCAACAAGTGTCATTCATTCATCATCTCTTGTTGCCCCGGTTACAGGTCGCAGTTGTCCTGGAGTCGATTCCAGCGGTCAACGGGTGAACGTCACCAGCTCATCAGGGT